>WBNH01007267.1:1073-15078 GCA_013401255.1 Urocolius indicus
GTTATTCACAGAGGCGTTACCTCCACCACTAATTGGCCAGGCCTGGGTCAGGTGCAGGGTCCAGCTTAAAACTGACTGGCCCAAACCCTGTCAGCTACAGGGGAAGCTTCTGGCAACTCTCTTTGTTTAAAGAAGCCACTCCTTTAGCCCCCCTGCTATTGAAAAACCTGGCCCAGGTCAAAACCACTATAACTAAGAAGGAAGAGAGAAAGGGTAATGGCTTCAGTCTGAAAGAGTGTAGCTTTAGATTAGGTACAAGTAAGAAATAATTCACTGTAAGAGTGGTGAGGCACAGGAACAAGTTGCTCAGAAAGGTCGTGGACGTCCCACCCCTGGAAGTGTTCAAGATCACGTTGGATGGGGCTTTGAGCAAGCTGGACTAGTGGAAAGTGTCTCTGCCTGTGGCAGGGAAGTTAGAACAAGATGGTCTTGTAAGATCCCTTCCAACACAAACCATTCTGTGATTCTATATATCAAAATAAGGTATCTGAGGGAATGAAACATTCACATTTAGAAATTAAACCTATAACCAAGTAAGGAAATGCATTTTAGTCACCTGTTTGTGCAAATATGAACTTTATAATGACTGAGCTCAGTTTTTGTGTTAAAAGGTCTTATCTTCCTGTTCTATATACATTGCATATTACCTCTTTGAATATGTGGCAAACCCACTCGATGCCAGTAATGCAGGGTGTCAAGTTAATGGTTCTTGTTGACTTAGTTCTAGTATTTTTAAGAACAAGGGTAATAAAACTGCTGATCTGTGGACTAATACTTTCTTCTTCTATAATTATCTTTGTAACATAATGCAACTTAAAGCATGATCCCAGGCCCATTGTAATAAATGTTAATAGTCTCACTGACGTCATTGATTCATTGATCTCCAGCCGGTCGGTTGATCTAGTTCTGTAAAGCCGCTGCAGCTGTCTGAAGACCGTGCTGTAGAACAGAACATCAGATGGCAGCATTTCATAGCATAAAGGACATAGCTCTCATTATACAGACAGTGTTTAAAAACATGATTGGACTCATACAGAATTGCTAATGTTTTTTAATGATTCAGAAAGAATAATAGACTGAGAGAGGATATACTCATTCTTCATAGATAAAAACATTTCTATGCTTTTACTTTGCTCATTGAGGACCAGTGCTGCTTGTATTACTGTTTCAATCAGAAAGGAGTGGAAGCAGTTACTGTGTTAATTGCATTTTAGTTATTATTTAATTTGATTCTTTTTGATCTATGGATTAACATTTCATTTCCAGTTTATTTTTTTTTTCTTCATAAAACATAGTTAAATTTTTTATTTTGTAGATTTAATATCTGGTCTTTATTCTATATTTTATCAGTGTTATTTTTTACACAGTGACTACATCTTCTATAAATTTTAAAGACACAAAAAACTGTAACGCACAGAGATTTCTGTGTTCTTTGGTGCTGTTCAGTATTGAGTTAAATTTGTAAATATGTGGTTACCAAATTTCGCATATGACGCAATACAGTTAAACTTGTCTACATAATGGGTCTGACACCTGATAGCAATGTAATTCTTAACGTAAGTTGACCTTTCAGTTGCTGTTCTGTTCTACTTTGTCAGCATCGTGATGTCCTCTTTATAATCCTCATCAGGAATTGTGGCTTTAGTGCTTAGTACAAAGGTGATTCCTGTGCATTTTGAGAGAAGGCTGCTTTTGCAGGATTTCTGATTTTACCATAAGACTGAGAACAGTATTTGCCTTTCACACCAGGATGTTTAACTGTGGTAAGCCTGGACACTGTGTATGCTTCAAAGAAAAATCTTATTAGCAAAAGAAAGCTGGAGTGTAAGAAAAAATGAAAGAGGAAAAATATACTGCAACAAAAAAAAAAATGAGGTGTAACCAGTGTTCTGACATTAAAAAGAAGTGTCTCACAAAATGGTGATGGTTTGTTCCTGGAGGATGAACAGGAAGTGTGGTTATTGTTGTTGTTGCTATAAAAGTGAATATACCAAGCTTAAGAAAATATTAGCCTACCACCAGTTATTAAGGGTCTTTGTCTGCTATCAGTGAGTTAGGAAGAGAATTGAACATGTTTATAAAAAAATATTTCAGAATAGATTAAGTAAATTGTTTTAATTAAAAACTGAAACCTTAACTCTCAGAACTGATTAGCAAAGATTTTAGTGGCTCTGAAAAAGGCATCAACATCTGCCATGTATAATGCCATGAAAAAAAATCTGAAAATGAAATCTAATATTCATATATATTGACCAAAAAAGCCTCAAATACTAATGCCTTTTTCTATTTTGGAAATTCTCTTTGATTACCTTTTGTTTTCCAACCAAAAGTACAGAGCAAAAAGACATTTCCGTAGTTCAAGTAGTGTCATGCTATGATGATATACCAAATTAAGAACATCTGATTAAACAGATACTAGCAGCTATCATAATCTGATTTTGGTCTATGTGCAGATTGTAAATGTGTTTGTTTTTTTTTTTTTTCTGGAAAGTGTAAGATACTGAGTGATAGCTTTTCCTAAATACGTTTGAAAACTGGTTGTGATAAACTGACTTATAGGAGGCAGGAGGGATAAGGTAAAATCGAAACTCTGCTACGTTATTTAGTTGTGTCATTTGCTAGTTGACTTAAGAGGTAAAAGTTTGTAATCTTGATTTCTGAGTGGAGACTACAAAGATAAATACTGTAAATCCTGGAGAAAAAACAGAAGAGGTTATTCAGCAGCTCCCCTTCCTTTCTGCCTCCCTGAAGGTTCAGGAATAAGCAAACAGAAAGAATAACTAAACAAAATCAGTACATATGTGATGTTTGAACCCTCCTCCAGGACTTTTTATGTACATAACCAGAAGTCACTCAGACAGCTGCAGCACATTAGTTCCAATAGTTTAACAGGCAGCTTTACAGCTCCAACAAAGGCTGCGCTAAAGCAGTTTCTTCCTCCTGTGCTCACTTGCTACGACAGCTAGTAAGTGATCTTTGGCAGCAGGGCTGTGAGAGGAGTGGTAATGTTTAATAGGTTTCTGTGGAGGAGTTAACTTGCTTTTTTTCTTTGTAGATCATTATCTATAGAGAGGCACTGAATGCAGGCAACACCATGTTGAAAACAGAATAGGCTGAACTGGAGTTGAAGCCCTGCACTGTTCTTGGGAATTGATTTAGAAAGGAAATAGTTTAAGCAGTTAAGACAAAATTTGATTACATTACACCTTAAAAAACAAACTTACTTGAGAAACATGGCTCAGCAGGCAAGTCCAGACACTTTGGCTATTCCTGAAGTTAATAATACATATTGTCAAAATCCGTGGTTAAATGAAGATCTTGTGAAGACCCTGAGGGAAAACCTGTTACAACATGAAAAGTCCAGGACATCTAGGAAATCTTCATCTGCTTCTCCTCGGTTGTCTCCAGTTATTTCTCCTCGAAACTCTCCAAGGCTTTTGCGCAGGATGCTTTTAAATAGCAACATACCAAAACAACGGCGTTTCACTGTTGCACATACCTGGTAAGCACTGAGCGGCTTGTCATGAAATGTCAGATTAACTTTTCATCATAAAGCATTTGTGTGGGTGCTTATATTTTTTAGTTTGATCTCTGCATGAATATCTGCAGGAAAGAGAGACTTCTAATTTGTGATTCAGGTTAATTTCAGATCTGAAGTTTAAAACAGTAATTTATATAAAGTAAGACAAAATATATATGCTTGGACAAATGCTAATTCATTTCCTCTCATTACTTAGGTAATAATTCTTTTTTTCCTTCTCACAGAAAGAAAAACTGTAGTCTTATGAGGGAAAAGCACATATCTCATTCTGGGCTGTTCAGGCCAGAGTTGTTAGGCCTTTTTTTTTTCTTTAATTTATCTTTTAAAGATATGTTTTTAACATATTTATTTATTTACTTATTTGCAGTTTGTTACTCCTCCGCCCTTAAGCAGAATAGCATAAGCTTGTTTATCTTTTAACAGTCATCACATTAAGAAGGACATGATGAAGAAGAATGCTGGGAACACATATTGTATATAAAACAGTGATTTTAATTAGAGCAGTTGCTAGGATAAACAAAAGAAGGATGGAAAGGGGATCGCTTGCTAAGTGATCCACTAGTACTACTTTTCTGGTAACCCAGTCACTTCTGAGACACGTTTCTGATAAAACCTATAAAAGACATATTTTTTGCATCCATCATCTGTTAAATAGCAGCATAATTTCGTTGCTTAATTTATTATTTTCTATAATGTTACGTACAAAGTTACTGTAACTGTGATACATTCTTGTTTGCTTTGATGATCCTGGGATCTTTGTTTTTTATTGTGACAATTTCCCTCCCATCATTTTTTCAAATTAAAATGTAATATAAAGAAAGAAGAGCAATGAAATATATTAAAAAAATATTATGCATTCTAAGCAGCAAATGGATATACTATTCCAGTTTATATTCACTTGTGAAATTAGATTACACAATAGCTATGAGACTGGTATGTGCATTGCACACTATGTACATGTATGCCTAAACCCTTACTATGCATGTATTTGTGTAGCTAAAAGACTCTTTTGATAAATTAATATTTTTACTCTTGAAAAGGATGAGGAAAAATAAGTGTGCCTTTATACTTAAAGAATATTTGTTTTGAAAGCAATGTACCTAGTCAGAAATTACATGTTTGACAGCAAAAAAAAGAAAGGAAATTGGGTTATTTCATATTCCTTTAACAGTTATGCATAAATCCCACAATATGAATATCTCTAACTGCTGTCGGTATTAAATAATTTATAAAACAGTCTATACTAAAGAATATGTAGGATAAAAAACATCATTTAAAGCTGTTCTACATTGTAAGATGAAATCGAGTAAGACTTTGTGAAAGTTTACACAGGGAAATTATTCTGTATGATTATATATGAGTTATGACAGTTTTATATACAGTTCAAGACAAGAGAGAAAGGGAGAGTGTTAAAGGGGACAGATACGAAGTGAAAAACCTGTTTTGAGCAACACGAAAGGGCTAAAACTAGTGTAGTATTAAAACCTGGAACTTTGTTTGAATGCACTTGCTCTAGGGAGATCCAGAAACTTCTGAGTTTGGGCAAAATGCCTTTCTCAGCATGACATGGAGTATAGGAAAGGTTCAGAGTTCTCTGAATTGCATGAAATATTAGGCCTGCAAAATATTGTTGTTAAAAATGTCATTGCTATGTCTAAATGATATTTTAAGAATGTCCCGTATTAGCAGCACTTTTTCTCAGCAAGTAGAGAGTCAAGTAGAGAGTTGCAGTAAATTAATTAAGAACTTGCAAAGAATAGTATTTCAGAAGAGAAGATGGAGGGGATAACCACTCATTTTAAGCAATAATATAAGTGATCAGACTTACAGATGTGTAAAGGGAGGCACGACTACTGTGCACAACATGTATTTGTTGCCAAGTCCCATTAAGTCTGTAGTTACTGATACAACTTCACTTGATTATCTATGCAGAAAACTTAGATGCTGTGCTACAGACATATTTTCTAGTTGCTTTGGCTATATGGGCAGTATAGTGGTTTTAATTCCATATCGACGTAATTCATGTATCTGTTTTAGATAGCTCATAGGAAAAAAAAAAGTGCTTTTGAAAACGTTATCTTACTCTAGATTGTTGCACTATGGAGAAGCCATTCTGGTTTTAGGACATTTAGTTTGTTCCACCATAGTTATGACCTTTTCTGTGAGTGCTCTATGTTTCTTGTATTTCTGTTTTGTACACTGATGAATTTGTACATACATCTTTCTGTTCACTGTTCCCTTAGGCATTCAAAATTTTGATAACATGATATTATTCAATCCACCAGTAAGTGAGAAAACCCATCTGACTTGGCAAAATAACACTAGTTTTAGGAATTTCATGTAATATTTTTCCTGTGATTAGAAATTTATGTACATAGGCAGCATAAGAACAAAATGTATAACACTATACTGGTGTGTGTTGCAGTAATGCCAAACATGACTAACACAGATTCCATGCACCAGAACAACTCATTTTGATTGTACCTAGCTTTCTGATATCAAGGCTCTGAAATCACATTCAGATACAGTCAAGAAGTGGGTAGTGGATGGATGGGTTGTTCGGCAATCCGTTTCTTCCCCATTTATTTTTAAGGCCCATAGCTCCCCTCTCTAATGGCCCTGGTATGAACAACTGTTGACACAAAAATGCAATTTATTCATCATATGACTGTTATCCTTTCACATGAATAGCTGAGTTATCATTTTTAGTCATATGACAAGAATATTTTCTCTTTAATGACAGCATAAATGGACTTGGTGTGAACTGTTAAAATACCTTCATCTCTTTTTTTTACATGATGAGGTATAAAATCGTGGAACACACAGTTCACCCATTTACACAGTGGAGTGGCAGTATGTTACATAAAAGGCATGTAACTACTTGTGATAAGAAAAGGTGATTTAATATTAAGATTTTAAGGCCTCTTTAAGAAACTTTATGATTTTTCTGTCTAGAAAAGTTGGACCATTGTGTATTCTGAAAACTGTGTCTTGTATAAAAATTGTCATGAAAATTGTATGCAAACTGGGCCACTTACTAAGGAGTGCTTAAGAAACTGACAGAAACATTTATTTAAATCTGTTCTCTCTGCATGAGTTGTGTCAGGAAAGGATGACTTAATAGGTTTTTTTTTTGTTTTTAATAGGTTTCCGTGCACTATTTTCAGAAATGGGCTTATATAACTTGATTTTACTTACAAGGCTGTGATGGAAAATTTGCCAAAATTTTTTTCAGCTAAGGGTTCATCATTAGCCATTAACCTCAGACCTTTTATGAGCCCTTCTCTCCTTCATTTTCTTCTTTATCCTCCCCTAGCTGTAACTCTGAATTTAGCCTAACACTTGTCAGATAAACTAAGAATTTTAGAATTTTAGAGATTAAAATATACATTAGGAGTGAGTTAAATTACAGAATTTTAAGTGGTAGAGATGCATGGGGTCTTCTTTTTTCTTGGAGAGATTCTGAGAATGTTTACAAGTAGTCCTTTCTATATCTGTGAAATTAAAACTAGTTAAGTTACCTTGGATTTTTGGCCTGAATTGCTTGTCTATAGACAGTATCAGTCTACAATCTATAGGAAAATAACCATAGCAACTGAAAAGAAATAGGTGTTTCAAAGCTTCACGGCCAGGATTTCAAATATACTCTGGCCAGAAGTTCCTTAGAAATCTGCAAGATATTATATTACTGTAAAAATAGTAGTATCTGGTCAATTACAGTGACACAGCAGCACATTACTACAAATGGACACAAACAAGATAAATTAAATCATCTGGTACAGACCTGACAAATGCAGTTTCTGATTGCCTTGTTTGGCTCTTTGGGTGGCTTTTCTAAGATGTCTGTTACTCCAGTGCAGTTCGGGAGGAGAGATTGTTTGGGTGGGATGGAACCTGCTGGGATTTGCAAAACTGAGTTAAAGGGAGGGTGACTGTCAGTTCTCCAGCTATGTGAACAGCCAGCATGTGTGAGACATAGCCAAAGGTCTGCAGAAGGATGTTTAGCTACTTTAAATCACACAGCTTTAGCTAACTCATTTGAGAAGTCAGCTTTCCTTTATTTTCCATGAAAAATTCCTTTCTGTAGGAAAGGGAGGAAAAGCAAAAAGTGTAAACATTTGGAGCAGGATAGTAAGGTTGGTGAAACATAGCAACTAAACTATCAATTTCATTGAAAGGTTTAAGTCATGGCATGTATGTGCTTGATTTTTTTGGCCTTTATTATATGCTGCCTTGGTACATGTCAGTGAACACAAAATGTTCAAACAGTTGGGTTTTGTTTGTTGTCTATGTAACTTTGGAAAGAATTTTTGCTGCTTTTGTGATTTATTTGTGTGTGTTCAGATTCAACAAGTAATGCTATGTGACCTTTTTTTCATTATAGAAAGTGGATTTGTTATTCCTGGGTTCCTTTTCAGTTTTCCTTTTTGATATCTGTCCCTTCTCCAGCTCTTCTGGGGTTCATTTAGTACCTTCTGATATTCAGAGGTTTTATAATTTTGCTCTTTAGACTTTTTATTTTTACGACCTCCACCCTCAAACCCAACTATTTAATAGTATTACTGATTGTAAGTATGTGCTCAGTTATATAGAATACTTTCATCTGAATTCAGATAGCCTTTGTCCCTACTCTTAGTAAATAGTTTTAGATTGACTTTGGCATTTAGATATGAAAATGATGCCCTAGAAATAGTTTAGATAGGTATGGGTAAGGTGGGCCATTTTAAGTTTCAGGAATGTAACTGACATAAGGGTACCGATAAACTCAGGAATGTGTTTATTTTTATTGCACAATATCTTTTCATGCACTTTTAGAACTAATTGCAAAAAGCAACAAGATCTCAAGTGCTATTTATAGGTAGATTGCAGAAAAGCAACTTTTTCAACAATGTGGTTCTACACTGCCTGGTTCAGTGTATTTATGCTGAAACCACTCAGCTACAGTGACACTGTACTAAACTGAAACTATGGACTTTTTCTAACTACAATTTTCTTCCAATTTTCAAAATATGTTTTCATTAAAGATTTTTAATGCCTGTCTGTGTATCCTCTTCCTCACTACTCCGGCTTTTCAGGGAACTAAAGTAATGACAATTTAGTGTACGAAAAGCATTTCAGAAGGAAAATCTGTCAAAACAGGATGATAACTATGCTGAGAACACTAGAGAAGGATAGGATGTGTATTTTCTAGGTATGTATACTCTATATTAATATCTGACATGTTCTAGGGTGCTGTGCAAAGTATTTCAAACTTCTGTTGAAAAAAAATATTTGAGTGTTATGGAAGAGTATTTCAAAGAGAAGCCAAATTGCAGCATTTTCCCCCCATTTAATTAGATTCATTTACCCTTGAGATTAAAGGCAGTGTTTAATCAGGATGCAATAAAATTTAATTAACAATAACATCCTTTTGGAACTATTAAAATAAAACGTAAAGTTTGAGAAGAGAAGAATATTTGAGTAAGAGGAGGATAAATTGTACATTTGCTTATATGACCAAATTTGTTTCTGTTCAATTAAGAAAATACCTCTGTTTCTTTTATTACTTCCTTTTTTGTTATAAGTTTTATTCTCACTTTCCAAATCAGATTACCAAATATTATTTCAGGTTTTCAGGCAGCAAATAATAAAGGCCAAAAAAATCAAGCACATACATGCCATGACTTAAACCTTTCAATGAAATTGATAGTTTACTTGCTATGTTTCCCCAACCTTACTATCTTGCTCTAAATATTTACCCTTACTCCTTTTCTAGAAACAACATGTGATTCTCTCTGCATTTAATGTCAAGATATTCATAGTAGATGCATAAAGCATTTCTAGGAAATAATTTCATTCACAATATCGTCACAGAGACATGCAACATGTGTAAAATAACCCAATCCACATATCCACTCTTTTCTTAAAATTCTGTTATGTGAAGTGGGGCATACTTGTATGGATGCTTGTATACAAATAGGCAACAGGCTTGCAAAGACGGTATATGTAATAGATGAGATCTATGCACGCATCTGCATGGACTGGTGGGGCAGAAACAGAGAATGAGCTAAGGGAACATGATACTTCCTAGTATTGGCAGAGTGGCTTGCAATAAGCTGATGATACTGCACAAATGGTGTTAACCACTAAAAAATTATCAGAGATAAGTAATACTGTTTATCCACAGTTCAAACCAGGAGGAGAGAGAGATAGATGAGAACAGATGATATTTGTCTCTCCATGAAGAAGGAAGAAGCAAAGAAGCATTTTCCCAAATGAGCCCTAGATATCAGAAAAGAAACCCAAAACCACTTCAGCAATATCAGTGAGCAAAGACTGAATTTGAAGTTCTTGTTGTACAGGGACAAATAACTGAGTAAGGACGAACATTGTGAAAGAGAAAAAACTAATAAGTTTGCCTGGCTAGATTTGCTAGTACAAAAAAAGAAAATGTATCCCAACAATTTTCACTGAGCCTTCCTCTCTTGTAGATTACCTCCCAGTATTGTAGATCTGATATTTCTTCAGAAGTTTTAATAGCTGAAATGCTTTTCCTGGAACAAGCTGTTGTCTGACCTATTGTCATTAATGGTGTGTTCTGTCTTGGATAGGATTTAGGAGAACTTCAGAATAATTTAGTAGAATTGGAACCAGCTTTTACATGTTGATATAATTGTATCATGAGTTATTATATGTGGCTGCAAAGGTTTTAATTATTGTACCCTTTGAGCATGATAAAGTATCTGAATTTCTTAAAGGTTTTTTTGGTAAAAATTTGCAATAAGTTTTGGTATTTTTTTAGAATGTATTTATTAGCTTACTGTGTAACATCTTGGGAAGCCTATTAGACTCAAGCAGCCTCCCATGTCTTCTGCATCACTCTGATTGCATTTTGCAAACTTACTATCTTCACTTTAATTTTACATGTGTATATTACTATTTAATTTGTGGTTTGATAAAACAGGTTATTTGTTCTTGCCCTAGCAATCCTGTAGGGTTTTTTTCTACAGTTTGACATATTTTCAGTGTTTTGTGCAAGCTGAAATTGGTATTACATTGTAGCCTTTTCCTCTGTTTTGAATCTCAAGACTTCACTGTACCTTGGCCTTAAATTAAGGATTTCATAGTTATTGCATAGTTCCATATCCATAACCTCAACATTTCAGATGTGTTGTAAAAATGTCAGGAGTTTCTTCTTTCTGTTATTTTCAATATAAGTCTCTGCATTCAGCTCTTTAAAAAAGAATAAGTACAGAATTAATACAGAAAATAAAAAAATGCATGTATGGAGTGAATTGTGAAACAAGTAGGTCATACTCTGTTTCATTTATAATTTTGTACAGGAATACTTGTGGTCATGTCATAATACTTTGTAACCTGTTTTCCTCTTAGATTTTATGACAGTCATGAGATCTTTTCTGTGTTCTTCAGTGTACCAAATTTATAAGGGTTCATTAAATATGATAACAGAACTGTTCAGTTAGAATCTCATTGTAACAACTGCTCCACAGGTACAATCCTGATAGTGATGTGGACTATTATAGACTAGAAGTCACAGACTTTTATGGACAATAGATTGTTCAAGTAAGCTTGCAGTACTTGAAGGTGTAATAATGTGTGAGAATGATGTACGATTGGATACATAGGCTTTATGGGCCAGACTAGCTGGAATATCTAGGAACTTTCATAGTGTTCTTTGATACATGAATTTGTCTTTGGGCTTATCTCTTGATAGCATTACCTTGATGATTAAAAAGAAGTCATTGTGAATAAGTTAAATGAACACATAAACTCTATTTTGGTGTATATGTGTGGTTTTCTGTGGTGTATGTTTTGTTGGGCTTCTGTAACAAATCTGCATCTGACCCTGATAAATCACCAGAACGTGTAGTAGGAGGGTGCTAGAAGAGGAATCTCTAAAAAGTATTTTAAGAATATCTGTCTGTATATTCATTTTGCCCCCAAAAATAGACCAAGATTGCAAATAAGTTTTATCCAGAAAAGATTTTGTGTGATTGTTTTTTTTCAGCTTTATACGGAAAAAGATGTATTTCCCTATTAAATAAGTTAAAGAAAAAGTAGACATTTCTGATGTGCATTTTAATATTATAACAATTTTTCAGTTATGTCCAAATAAATAATTGATTTATTTGACCATTACCGTAAATAGAATTTTGCATTATAGAAGACATACGCAATCACAAGCAGCATATGTTGTTTTCTTCTGGAGATAGGGAGGTTCACTGAATGATAAATGAGAGAAGTTAGCTATTGTGTTTCAGTCTTACTGTGCAGCTGTAAGAACATTTAAAATCTGCTGAACTTTCATAAGTGCAGTCATAAGCAATAAAATCTAAGTTATTTTAAAACATATCTCTCTCTTGGACTTCTTTGTTATTATGCACATTTGCATGACAGAGATTGAATTCTCCAAAGGTGTTAATTACAATCATAGCACGTAGGACATTACATAACCAAAAAGAAGTGTAATGACTTTTGTAAATGCATGCTGTCATAGGAAATAAATAAGACTACCTAATTAAATGTGGAAATCTAGCAAAAGCACAAAAATATTAATTAAATGGCCTAAGAGCTGACTGCACAATGAGCTCTATTCCCCACAAAAAAACCAATTTACTGCAGAAAAAATATCTGAAACTTAAAAAACACCAGTGTTTCCCCAAGTATGTATCCCTTGTTTCCAAGGAATGCAACATATGTAAGAGAAAGCTAAGTTAGATATGCCAGCTACAGAACAATTATTTAGAAACAACTGTATTTCTTATTGTGATAGAGTCTGAAGACTTCCATGTGGTTCTCTCGTGGGTGGGCTCTATCTGTCTGTGGTGACTGTATGAGGTATATGAATCAGAGAAGGAGTTATTGCTGTGGTAGTCACAGGTTCTGATACCTGGTAACACTTGTAGTGAAGCAGCTGTGCCAACACCGAGCTTTTGGTATCTCCTTAACAGTAGCTTGCCAAGAGAAAAAATATTAAAACGTGATGATTGGGAGGGAGAAATGGGCTATGAGAAAAATATAATTCCATCAAATGACTATTGTTAATAATTTCAAAATGAATACTTTTTGAAGGATGAAACATGCCGAATTCAAGATTGGACTGCAGCTTTCAGTGTGTAAAAGCTATCTCAACAGAAAAAAGAACAATTTTAGGCATGAACATTCAGATAGGCATTGTCAGGAATTTTCTAACAAAATATTGAAAAATACAAGCTTACTTTGCCTGAAATATTTAACCTGAATTAATCCATTTTCCACTCCCTTGTCCCCCAAGTAATTTCAGAGTGTAAGACATGTCCTGTTTCACCTCACCTGGAGGCTGTGCAGGAGAGTTTTACTGAGCTATGAGATACAAATGACAATATCATGTGTTCTGTTCAGATAGGTGGCAAAGAATACCAAATATAGGATACATGTATTGTGATTATTTTATTATCTATTATAGGTGATAAATATTTTGCTGGTAACAATCTTATATGTTGACTAGATGTTGTTGGGACAATAGTCTAACCATATGGCCTATCTAGGAATCTCTTAATTTGACTTGTAAACTGACAGCTACTAAAAGAATGTGCTTCCCAAGAGTACAATTTCTCAGTGTCACTATCAAGTAAATATATGCCACAAAAAATTCAAAACATGTCTTCAAAATTATGAATCTTTTCTTCAGTATTTTTGTCTTGTCTATGAGTTTTGCATCTCTCTTTTTCTCCCTAGTACAAATTATCCTTTTTTTTCTTTTTTTAATTATAGGCTAGTCAAAGAAAGATTTAATCTCTGCTCTCTTCAGAGGATATATTACAGTGTAGAACTTGATTTCAGTATGATGAATTTAAAGGTCATGCCTTATGAATCTTTGGGAGTATATCACTGGAAGTCAATATTTTTGATCAAACTGTCAGATTTTTAAAAAAAAAGTTTAAGTGCAATGTCCAATGAAGTGTTAAAAAATGGCCTTTGTTACTGATAATTTTAATTTTTAAAATTAACCTAGACTGTGTAGACAGCATTGAAAGGTGTTTTCACAACTCCTTCACTCCCTGGAGTATCTGTGGCAACATTATTGATATGCTGAGCAGGAATAGCTCCATGTTTGATGTGAAGCATATTTCAAATGTGTAGGGGAATAAATATAAAATCTCATTTGAGTTCAAGGAGGAGAGCCTCTGTCTTTCATTTTCCACATATTCTCAGATTTGTCTCATTCTCCAGACTACATAATGCATTTCATTACAAAGTCACTCCAGACATACCTTAAACAATTAAAAATACTTTGTTTGTTGTGTCTTTGCTACAAGCTGCTACTTGCATGTACAAAGTGCAAAGACCATCGCTAATTAAAAAGAAAGAAATTTATTAATAGAATCACAGAATCATAGAATGATAGGGGTTGGAAGGGATGTTTAGCGATTATCTAGTCCAACCCCCCTGCAGATGCAGCTCCACCTAGATCAGGTCACACAG
>WBNH01007268.1:0-99232 GCA_013401255.1 Urocolius indicus
ACCTTCCACTAGACCAGTTTGCTGAAAACCCTATCCAACCTGGCTTTGAGCACTTGCAAGGATGAGTCTTGGCTCTTTATATGTGACCCAGTGAGAGACCTGTACTTATCAGTACTATCAGTTGGACTAGATCATCCTTGTAGGTCCCTTCAAACGGGAACTGAAGTTGTTCTGCTCTATTCTGTTCTCATGTATTACTACAGGAACTGCAAGGCAGGAGTTGCTAGAACAGGCATCTGAAAATACTGCCTGTCTTCTCCAAGAGTTGCATAGGGGAACGTCAGTTTGGCTGCAGTCTCTGTCTACTTAGCCAGCAATGATCCTTACGCACACATGTACATTGTCTGGACAAATCAATCCTATGATTGATTTTGATCCTAAACAAATATTTAGTTGCTCTTGAATTCCTAATAAAGGAACACCTAATCCATAGCTGTAGGCTGCTTCCTAGATATTGGTGCTGTCCTCTCAAAATGTTTGCATGAGGTGAACTTGCAAGCAAAGACCTAAATAAAAGAGGCTAATACTAATATTATCAGGCTTTGGTTTTCAAATTGATCAACTCCTTTCCTTTCTTGGGGTTAAATAATTCGAAGACAATTCAAATGCTGACTTTATGATACTGTAATGGTTCTCTTGTGCAGGGATTCTACCAGCTGCTTGAGCCCAGAATAGCTGTTCGTTGCAGGAAACAGGATCTCCCTATGGTTAAGGTAAGACACCCAGAGCAGTTTGACAGTCTCTTGCTCACAAATGTAGGGACCTACTGCAAATATTTGCTGCTCAGGTCCCATCTGTGTGACGTGAAAACAAGCTTTGCTTCCTGCACTCTGCTGCAGATGCAATGCAAGATAACAAATGTGCTTTTCAAGTTGAAGATCATTTGCTTGCTTTGATACTACCTAGAAAACTTTAGACATTAAGATTAATAATTGGTTTTGGCTCAAGAGCCATACAGAAATACATTTTCTTAATTAAAAAAAATGAGACTCAATCATTTTATTGCTACAAATGATTGACTGACCAAACCCAAGTGGTGCACTAGCATTTGTCAAAGCTAATTGGAGTCTTTTCTTGTATACTAGGCTGCTGTACAGAAGAGCATTCCCATCTACAAAAATGCCACAAAAAGGGACGTGGATGTTCACATTGACCAGGACAACTTCCTGCCAGAGGACATGTAAGGAAAATGGGAGTCTTTTACACAGAGCACTATCTTAATGCAGCTTTTCAAGTCAGAGCTCCTTCTAGAACAGGCTCAGAAAATTGTGTGTGGAGCATCCCCACAGCACGTCTGCTGCTGTTCCAGTGGAATTTAGCACTTCTTTAGGTTAATCAAGCACAGATTCTGCAGTTTCCTCCAGATGAGCACTGTCTTAATCAAAAACGTCAATAAAAGTTTTGTACGTCCTCCAGCCTGATTCACAGCACTGGAGAATAACTGTAGCCAGGAACTTAATCATTGGTCTTTAAATGAGACGGGAGATGGATGGAGCCATATTCTGTATCTCAGAATGAAGCAAACTGAGTCATAAGGTGCTGCAGGATAATCACTTGATGGTGTTTGTGTCTGTTACGTCTGCAAGGTTCTGTTTTCATAGAGTATGACACACAGGGCACAAAGCTGTGTATTCTGACAGGCAGCATGGGCCCACAAACAGCACTTTTAACACCCTTACTTCCTAAAATCAGAAAGCTGTCTACTAATAAGAAAAATACAGATATATATTAAAAATACCAAAACAATCCTGAAGCTGTTCCAAAGTGGCAAATTTCATAGCTCTGCTCACATTTAGGTGGTGGCAATGAGGACCCTTGTATATAGCTGTGGTCTCTGATAACTCCAAAGACACTTTGCACTGCTGTTTCAGTGGATCACTTCACAGTGATTCCTATTAAGACATGATCAAAAAAAGTTTGGGTTTTTTAAAAACTAAAAATCTTACATCTCTGCATCTGACTTGCCTATAAGCTCTGATTTGGGATAATATATCTGACTTTGAGATGTCCCATGGAATTCGCAGATCTGTTTGTTTGTTTTTCCCCTTTCTAGTGCTGGAGGTGTTGAAATCTATAACAGTGATGGTAAAATCAAGGTTTCCAATACCCTGGAAAGTCGACTGGACCTTGTAGCCCAGCAGGTGAGTTTCTCTAACAGTCAGGGCGAACAAGATATCATTAACTACTTTTACCTTGTAATGAAATCCTAGTGTTTCCAATGGGTCACAATAGTGTGTGAGATCAGATTTCAAAGTGGATGACAAGTAAAAAGTTATTTTTGAATTAAAAGAAGCAAATTACCTACTGTTTGTGTTTCTCTACAACAAACATGGCTTTTCCCAGAGTGATACCTTTTGAATTAAGCATGAGCATAAAACTCCACAAATTATGATACTGAAAGACTTGTTATGACTATATTGCAGTCAAGATGTTGAAATGCTGATGGCTAACATGAGTTACTGAATCTAGGTTGAGTACTAGAAACTTTGTCTGAGGCCTGTTATACCTCAGTGGAATTAAAACTAGCTCTGGCATCTCTTTCTTATGCCACGGTGTAGGCAAATCCTGTAAGTCTATAGAGTAGCTGGCAGTGTGTGATCAGATAAAGGCTTCAGAAGATTCAAATGAACCAACTTCTTAATATGGAAGCCTAGCCTAGCTGTCATGCAGTGTCTGCCATGAGGAATGTGCAGGAATTGTATTGCCCGTAGCATATAACTGATGATACACTCTTTCTCAACAGATGATGCCAGAAATCAGAGTGGCTCTCTTTGGTGCTAATGCCAACAGGAAGTTTTTGGACTAAATCTCTCTGAGAGAAGGTGGGATCTGTTCCACTGCCATACTGAAGGGGATGCAAAAGCATCTGCTGATATAAAAATCTTGAAATGTAACATTACCTTGTCATCCAATATCTGTTCTTCAATGGAATAATTTTGCATACCTACTGTGCTTAGCCTCTCTACTTGTGGTTAAAATGTATTGCTTAAAGGATGTGAAGAAATGCATATTCATTCTGCAGTGACACTAGCAAATGGAGGCGTTTGGGCTCTTGGCTTTCCTTGCACTGTTGTGGCTCTATCAAGACAAGTGGCCCCTGTAGGGTCACTCTTCTTTTTGTTTTGGCCACATCTCTTCCAAGTTGTCTAATCTGTGAAGTAAATTACTGTGCTGCCGATGGGGAAATCCCTTTTCAGTTAAGGTCTTCAGTGTTATAGAGGGCATGCATTCCTTCCCAGGGTCAGTAGCTTAATTCACGTTACTTGGTCAGGCATTTTTCTGTTCTGTATATGTGATTTAAAAAATAAAATAAAAGCCTGAGCCTGTAAAACTTTATTTATTAAAATAAAAATGTGTGTGTGTGAATGCAGTTGTTTGTAGCTTCTCTCTGGGGGATTGGCAGCAACCTTTGAAAAGTGGGCCTGGGTGTGTAAGGACTTTCTGCCCGAGGGCTGTGTGTAAGCACTGTGCTGTGAAGCTTGAACTGGAGTGTGTACTGTCAAGCTGGTTGCTTGAGTGACGTTGGACTGTAGGCAAACCTTTTGAATAAGACTCTAGGATGAGTTTCATTCTTCCTAAAAAATGGGTCAGTGGCTTTGTTCCCTCCATCTTCTCTCACAGGAGAGAACTAGATTAACAGAGCTGTGCTACTTAGGTATAATACCACCCAGCTCTGGTTATAGGTTTCCTGCTTCTGCTGGGGAGATCCAAACCATACTCTTCTAGTAATTATGTTTCAAGACTTGAGGAGCAACAGCTGACTCCTGCAAGTCTTCTTCCTGGTGTTAGTAACTGTTAAATTGAATAACAGTAACATAACTATATTTGTGACCTAATCAGTTGAGTTGGACTAATGCTCACTTCTCCTTTGCTTCTGCAGCGATGACTATAGCATTGTCTCCACCTTCCATGGTGTCGGACAGAAAAATTCTTGAGGTGCCATTCCACACTACTACAAGGCTCTGCCAGAATACCAGAATGCTTGTCTCTTCACCTGGTGCTCAGTTCTGAAACTTGTTCCATCGAAATTAGAAACTGCTCAAACAAATTGCTGCTTGAATGTGTTTTGAAATCGTCTTCTCTAAGTACTGCAGTGATTCAGGAGTGGTAGGAAGCTTACCTTGTGCCGTGAACAATGTCTGCCAAGCTGCAGCAACACTGGTTTATACAGTGTTTTTTAACCTGAGCCCCTTTCTTCTCAAGCTGAGGTGCATGCCCTCGTGTGAAGCAGTTTCTAAACGCTAGACAGGGCTTTTGCTGCCTCATTCCTCTAAAATGGAGATTGGCTGCTAGGATAAATTCTGAATCCAAACATAGTTAATCTTTTGAGTTCCTCTTGCAAAATAAGAATGTTTAGCAAGGCTGGGTTTTTGTTTTGCTGCTCCTCACCGTTGTGTTTAAGTACCAGTTCCAATTTTCCAAACAGATTGTTTCTGGTATTTACTCTTCAGGTGCTTTGCTTTTTGATACACAGTTCTATGACTGGGCAATAAATGCATCTGGACTAAAGTCTTACTCTTTTCTAGATTTTTGGTTAACAGTTACAGTATTCATATTTGCAACTGGCAATGATCAAGCTTCCTGACTGAGCACTGGGCTCTGGTTTTGTGACACGTCTGTGGGGAAGGAAAACCCTTTGCACATCTCTGCCTTAACTGTGGTGTTTCTTGGTTCCAGTAGTACTTTTTGGAACAGATTTGCTTTGGTCCTTTCTGATGGCTTCATCCAACTCGTCAATAGGCTTGTTTGCCAGTGGTTTGGAAATGCAGCTGAATTTATTTGGGCCCCCATTTTGTCCATAGGGCTAGGAACAGAAACTCAAAATATTGAAATGGATTGCAGTGCTTGGAAATACAATACTGAGAGGTGAGACGAGAGGAGGTTAACAGTCTTTGGTGGGTGACATACACTATGAATATTTGCTACAATGCTCAATGAAAAGACTTCAAACAGGTAGTAAGGTCATGTCTAAAGAAGTGAACGGCCTAGGTCTGGCCTTCATCGTTTGAACGTGTAGCTTTGATGTTGTCCTGGTGCTATTGCTTTCCCTTACAAAGCAGACCCAGGCAACAGTGTCTTGCATGTAGATAAAAATCACAGGCAAAAGAAGCTAAAGGTTGGGACATGGAGACGTGCCTGTGTTGTACACCATTCCATAGTGGTGGGCCATTTCACAACGTTATCTTCAGGTAGGCTTTAGTCAGTAAAGAAACTATATTAGAACTTACCAAAGCTTTCTCTGGTACCAGTAACATGAACATGCTGGGCTGGGGCAAAAAGAGATTCTTTGTAGAGGGCCTGATGGTCTGCTGCTTTCATGAAAGTAGCAAGACCTTCACAAAGCCAGATCTTGTACACGTTTGAAAAGCAACTCTGACTGCAGAGCTCATAGTGGAAGGCAGCGGAGCTGCTATTTACTATTTGCTTTCCTCTTTTAGTTTTACATTTGTATCTTTCTATGCAGCAAAGAGGAAGAAATAACCACTGTCGTAATTGCAGACAAAAATGAACGACCTCAAGAATGTTTTTCATGTTAGCCAGTCACTTGGGCAGCACTGATCCAATGCAGGTCCTCAACAAATGGTTGGACGCTTGCTGTATATCGCACGTGAAGTCTGAGACTTCTGGGGTAGTACCCTCTGCCTTTCCACAAGCAAACTGAAACACTTGTGTCAGCTCAGTTTATCAGTGGGATCGCAGGCACTCTTAGCCTGAGCTGTGTCAGCTGTGAGAAGAACATCCTCCTGCACCAGTCCTACACCTCTGCAGGTGTGTTACAGGAAGGCACTGATTGGTTTTAATCTTGGGACAACCCCAAAAGCGGCGTTTCAGGTGGGTTTCAGTGTTCCTACTGGAGTGCTGCTCCAGCACTGGTTTGTTATTTGGACTGTAGTGATTTAAGAAAATTAAGTAGGGGACACAATTTTCTTTCTCCCTGGTTTACTTAACAACCCAGAGCAAAATCAATGAGGATGCTCATCTTTATTCATTTTTTGTATAAGCATGCAATAATATTCCAGTTGGGTACAGTAAAATATATATTGTATATACAGTACAAAAATATTCCAGTTGGGTACAAGCCCAAAGCCAGATCAGCATATTCAGAAATTGGACAAATACAGGTAGCAAAGGAGGCATTAAATCAGGCTTCAGGTAAAAGAATGAAGATGTAATGGGAGAGTCAAGCATCCTAGATTAATGGGGAGTGCAGAGCGGATTCTATCGAGTGCTGGAAAAGAAGTTAGGGAGAGAGATAATGTTGCACTTGTTCTGTGGAGTTGGCAATGGAAAATTTAAGAGAAGCTTTGACACTAAGTGATCAGCAGCGGGTTTAAAATGTTACTGCACATCTGAGTCACAGCCCCTTTTTTAGTTCTTAGTTTTCACACTGAGAGGTATTAACATTAATCAGAGAGCCACATGCCATGTGAATGATCCCTGGAGGTGCACACAAGTGTCAAGGTGAGAGAAAGACTAGAAGAAAACAACCAGAAAGTACCAAGAACCGAGGCCTCCATGTCTTTATTAAGCCAGGAACGGTTGACAGACCTGTAACTTCTGAAAGGGAGCTCTGAGCTGGCTGTCAGGGAGTGAGTGCTACCCATCAGAAAGCTGGTAGTGACAGTGTGAGCATGCTGCCCGGAGGCTGTTGAATGCCCAGCTCCTCCTGAGAGCCAGCCAGTCTTGGAGGAAGGCACAGCCATGTTTTCCATAAGAAGCCTTGTTAAAAGCTAGTGGTGAGAATCTGGCTTTTGGGTGAAAGCTGCCATGAAAGCCCAGCTGCAGGCCTTTGAGTGCTTTGCTGTACAGAGAGGCTGCAGATCCCAGCGTGCGGCCCAAGGCAAGCTGGCAGAATGAAAGTACCTTGCTTCTTGGCTGCCCCTGTCCTGATCTGCTGATAATAGCAAGCAGTGGGAAAGAAGTAAGAGAAGCCTATGCATCCCTGCTGGAAACAGGAGAAGGTGACCTTACACAGACCAATAGCATACACAGCACGGTGAGGCTTGGAGCCATCCCCATAGACCCACAGCCCGTGCCTAAAATAGTGTGGGAGACTAAGAGAAAAATCACCCATTTATTTCGTTCCAATGAAATCACAGTAAACAAAGAACAGGAAGAAAAGGGAAATAAAAGTCAACTACCTCAGATGAAAAATCGAAGGAAAAAAATGTCCCTTGGTGAGCTCTGAGCTGCCATTCGGAGGAAGTGAAGACTTGAGACTGCAGCAAAGCAGCTCGGCAAAAGGTGTTTAGCCCCAAGCGAGAGCCCAGAGAGACTGAGTGTGGCGTGGTTTGGCTATGTTTGCTGCTTGATACAGGCAGCTCAGAGGCAGGTGGAGGCCCCAATCCTGCATCTCACATGTGTTTGCAGGGAACAGGCCATGACAAGACGGCTGTTCCAGAGCTGGGAAGTTCTTGCTGCCCTCAGCCAAGGAAGAGCTGTCTGGGAAACCCCAAATCTTTCAGAGCATCCCATGCTGCTTCTTTGGCTTCGCTTTAGAGAAAGCGAGAAAAACATCTGTACAGGAGCATTCTCAGGTTAAGAATCATATTGACAATGTGCCAAAAGGTTTAATTTCCCAGCCCATGTTACCTGATGGAAATCAAAAGCTGTAGAAATAAAGACTACCACATTGCTTTAGGTGATTCAAGGCTGATGTGTTGCGAGAGTCTGAAGAGTGAAACTATTAAGGATAGTCCCTCCCAGAATTTCTGAAAGCTCTTTCCTATCCTGTATCCAAGAGTGTTTGCATGGGGTCAGCTTTTTTTTTCCCAGACAGTCCCTGACCCACACATCCTCTGTCTCAATACCAAGTGACTGCACATACCCAGCCTCATGCCGACCCCAAACCCTGGGGCTGTTCAGTGTCTCAGATTTCATCCTACCATCTGCTGACAGAGGCAGAAACATCCGTATTTTTCACATGAAGCTGTTGGTCTTTAACAGGGAGACTGGAAGATCATTGGTTTCTGAGCAGGTTTGACTCTACAACATGAACCTCCAAGGTCTAAAAGACTTATTGCCTCCTAGATCAGCTGCAGGGCATACAGTAAGGTCACGCTTTCTCCTCCTTCCTCTTTAAGATGCTGGCTGCCCATGTGGGTTTTTCAGCCCTGTGTGTTAGCAGAGACATTTTTCTCTCCACCTGTTGGCCTTCTCTCTTTAGCAGGTAGCTTCTGGTATCAAGCTGCTATCCCTGGGTATCTGCAGCTTCTCAATGCTCTCCATAGCTTCAGAGTATCAAATAGAGAGGCAGTGTCTCGACACCTAGCTGGAAGTGGGCAGGAGTAGAAGAGATCAACTGTCTTTGCTTGCCCTAGCTGATGGGCTGAACACAAATAAGAGAGAGAGGGATAGGTTGAGGTATTCCTGCTACTTGGAGGGGCAGTTATCTTTTGCAGAACTCTTATTTCATCTGCCTCTACCTGACATCCTTGGGGGCATTGCCTGAAGTGCTTATTGTAACATCTTTCTCCCAGCAAAGGTCACTTTTACCCAGATGATCACAGCAACCCTTTACTGTGAGTCCATGACAAAAATATTCTTAGAACGTCTTCTGGACAAAGGCTGGTGCTTTCCCCTCAGAGGGCTCCAGAAGGGGATCCTGTCAGCAGTAAAATGTGAGAAGTTTGTCTCAAAAGCAACTCTGGAGTGGGAGCACAAGACAATTATTAATCTGTCTTAAAAAAGAAATTATGAGTATTTCCCCCTCCTCTCCCCACAATGTTGAGTAGTTTAAATGCAGCTGCTCATTCCACACCTCTGCTCTGAGCTTCAATTCATTTTGAATGAACAAGGTAACATCACTCACCAGGGCTGGGACAGCAGGAATTGGGAGACTTACCTGCTGCCTGGGTGACCTCCCAGACATCCCTGCCACCACTCTGTAGGGTAGGACTGCAGAGCCCTCACTGAGGCATGAAGGGCTCATCGAAGACAGTACTTGCTCACATCAAAGGGATTCATGACACAGCAAGTGACAGGCTGGATGTCTCTTTGTGCCTCCCCAGTCTGTAGCAGGTCTCATCCCACCCTCCAGGACTCTGAAGTTGAATTTTCAGCATCTCCACAGGACAAGCCAATCCCAGTCAGTGAGTCCCAGCTCCTCTCACAACCACTACCATCTCGACTTTCTGCAGAGGACAGCCCAGGCACCACCACCTCACAGGGACACGGCCACAGCATGAACATGCTGGCACGTGACCAGAAAAGACACTGGGTTCCCAGCCATGCTGGCTTCACCCATAGGTCTCCTACCTGGTTCCCTGCTCCCAAAACACACTCACTTGCATGCACTGGGCCCAGGGTGCCCAGCAGCAGCAGAAGTGTTTCTGGTCTCAAGGCATAAGAATCCAAAAATGGTCCTGATAGTCTGTATGACAAAAAGAATCTCCTTACTGACTTTGGTTGGTGATTGCCTTTGAGTCATGATGGTGAAGACACCTCCAAGAAGGCTTTTAGCACTTAGAACTGGGGTACCATTTTATGCTGCTCTTAAACATAGAGGTACTTCCTTGTTCAAATAAACAAATCAAGTGGCTTCTCAGATATCCTGCAATGAGCCCCACAGGTTGCTTACATGCTGATTCAAAAAAGCTTTGTAATAGATGTGCCTCTTGGGACCAGGTAATTTTTTTCATGCAAGGCTAAACCTTGATTGCTAAAGCAACTATGTAATCATTTATTCTCTGATGCCATACTCTTTACTTATGCCTAAATGCTGCCCAGACAGGTGAGAGTCCACACACCTCGTACGTATTAGCCAGCAGCCGCACACACTCCCTGCATGTTCGTGTACTCATCCGTGTCAATCACATACCCTGGCGAGGTATTAATGTTGGATCCACAAATGCCAGAGATGAGACATCCCAGATATCTACACACTGTCTGCACAACACATACAAGTATATGCAGCCATCCTCGCAGCTGTATTTATGGCTGCTCACTCTGACACACTGTCATGGTTTTGCCCAGCCCGTAATGAAGTGCTGCAACAGTCTCTCGCTTGGTGCCCCTCATCCACCCTCACCCTCGTTAGGATGGCAGAGGCCCCAGTGAGATCGGAGGAAGAAGAAAACCAAGGATGTTGTGCATTGAAACAAGAGCAGAGAGGGCTCGCTGCCAATTACGGTTCTGGGCAAAACAGACTCCAGTACTTAGAGAGGTAAGTAGGAAAGTTTATTCTACTACCTACAAGAAACAGAACAGAACAAAAGCAAAAAGGGAGTAGGATGATGAGAAAAATACAATCAGCACTTTAAGATCTGCCTCCTCCATTTCTCCTTTCTTCCCAGGCCCAG
Organism: Urocolius indicus; assembly: GCA_013401255.1. NCBI lineage: Eukaryota > Metazoa > Chordata > Aves > Coliiformes > Coliidae > Urocolius > Urocolius indicus. The sequence continues at coordinate 10,302 of WBNH01007268.1, forward strand.
TTCACTGCTCCCGACATCTCTACCTCCTCCCCCCTCAATAGCTCGGAGGGGATGGGGGGGGAAGGGGTTGGGAATGGAGAATGTGGTCAGTCTCTCACAGATGGGCTCAGCTATTTCTCTCAGAGGAGAACTACTCCTGGCATTCTTCCCGTGCTCTGGTCTGGAGTCTTTCCCCAGGGACAGAGTCCTTAATGAACTTCTCTGGTGTGGGTTGTTCCCAGCAGCTGCGGCTTCTGCCAGTACAGGGTCCCTCACACAGGACATGGCCTCCTCTGGGCATAGTCACTGTCCCTGATGCAGAGTCTCTTATGAAGTACACATAAATCTCAGCTTCACCAGTTCTCTCCACAGAATGCAGGGGAGTCTCTGCTCCAGCACACTTCCTCCTTTCTTCCATTGCAGATCTTGGGGTTCGCATGGTCACTTCTCTTTCTCTCTCAACTCTTTGCACCACCACCAGACAGAAAAGAAGGAAGAAGGAACAGGAAGAACCCTCCTCTTTCACCTTCTTCTTATTAGGTGATCCTGAAGGCACTCAGTTGGCTCAGCACCAGAAGTGGGTCTGACTTTTCCCTTTTTTCTATGGTATCTAGCAACAGGACAAGGGATAATGGGATGAAGCTGGAACACTAAAAGTTCCATTTAAGTATAAGAAAAAAATATTTTACTGTAAGGGTGAGAGAGCCCTGGCACAGGCTGCCCAGGGAGGGTGTGGAGTCTCCTTCCTTGGAGGTCTTTAAGACGCGCCTGGACATGTTCCTATGCAACCTGATCTAGGTGAACCTGCTTCTGCAGGGATGTTGGACCAGATGATCTCTAGACATCCCTTCCAACCCCTACCATTTCATGATTCTATGATTATATGATTCCATGATTTTATGATTCTATGATTCTATGACTCAGAGCTGGGGAGAGTTTTGAGCAACTTCTTACAACCCCTTCCCCATTACCAGAAACAGCTCCACACAAAACTGTGACACACAGTCCTGGTGCAAAGGCACAGATGCAATTAATAACACGTGGGCAACCTCATATGCACATCCACTCCCCTAAAGCCTGCACCAGCCAAACTAGCGCATTTAATCACTGTGCAGCCTTTGCTCAGTGGGTGTAGCAGCAGCTTTTGCAGTCCTCATGGACAATGAGAAGTTTGGGTTGATGGGAAGGGCTCCCGCAATGCCTGCAGTGGCCCTTCGGCTGCCCTGTGAGTGCTGCTTGGAGTATGAGAAGTCCCTGCCCAGAAATAATCCCTAGGAAGTGAAATGCTGGTAGAGCAGCAAGGTCTCTTGAGCCTGCAGCATCACTGTACCTTAGGAATGGGGACATGAGACTTGGTTAATGCCAGAGCCCATCCACTTCCCTCCTGCTGTGGCAATAAACCACATGGAGGAAGCTGTGCTGTGCTGAGTCCAGGGGACTTGATTAAGAACATGAGCACTTCATCACCCATGCTCCAAAAAGCCTTACATTTAGAAATTCTCATCCCAGAGTAAATGCAACTGCTGTTGCAATAGAGCTTAAAGGTGTGAAGCAATTAAAACCAATTATTAATGTTACTGGTTGGGCTGTGTTGATGCCATCCTGCAGCAGGCCAGTCATCAGCCTCATCCCCGTTACATTAGCAGGCACAAAATGTTTGCTTTCATCCAGCCTGAACCATTTGTCTTTTGGTTCCACTAAGTGACCTCTTGTGAAGTCATCTGGAGCTGTAAAGTAAATTGGAGCAAACATCTGGCTTTTTTTCTGTTCCTTATTTAATATATTGTTACCATATCTCCCTGCATCTGATCAGCTTTATTGCTCTGCACTAATCATTCCTTTTTCATCTTGTGTTTCCCTTTTTCATTAAGCACCAGCTATGTGCAGTGACTGGAAGTGATGGCTGCGTGCACTGGTGGAGGCTCTTGCCTTCTGCCATGGCAGGCTGACAGCAGGCTGCTGTCCATCCCCTGGGTCAGAGAATCAGGTCAGAGCCCCTCATGCTCCCTGCAGAGATAGATTGGCCACAACCATTGCCCTAAGACACAGGGGAGACAGCAGGGGCTGGGCTGTGCCTGGTGGCAGCCACAGCTCTGCTTTGCTTTCATCTAAAATGGGCTGGAGAGGCATATGGGGATGCTCACCTCTCTGTGTCCCCCAGCTCTCAGCTGTAGCTACAGGTTAGCCATAGCTAAGCAGCACAAGTTGTGGGCAGGGAGACTGTGCTTTCCCAGCACAAGGGCTGGTGTGAGTGTGTCCCTCCTCCAGGTAGGAGGCAGCTCTGCTGCACTGCACGCCAGGCACGCAACAATTCTCTGAAATACAGGTAGAAACAATAAAGCTCATGACTTTTCTGCAAGGTGTACCAGATGCAATGTGCAGGGGTATAGCAAAACTCCCACAGTTGATGGATCCTTTCACCTCCTACCCTGAGAAGCAGTAAATTCCAGAGACAGGGGAGTGGGATGGGAAGCCTGCAAGGATCCCCCCCACGCTCAAACCTCCCCCATCCCGGATGCTGTTGGGAGCAAAGGGAGCCTCTCCCTGCTGGCGCGGCCAGGGCTGCTAGAAGTGCCAAAGACAAAAAGGGGTTTGGAAAGCAAACAAAGGAAGGGAAGGAAAATATCTTGGATAGAAGATAGAGAGCATAAGTTATAAGTCTTCTGGGAGGTGCCGGGGTGTGTATGCGCATGCGTGAAAGGAGGATGCAGCGAGCTGCAACTTTGATCTCCCAGGACATCTGGCATGTGGGCATCCATCATACATCTGCCTATAGGGCAGCCCCAGAGACATGCGTGACTGCGAGAGGGGGATGAAAACCCCAAGCACGCTGCTTGCTGGTTCCCATGCTCTGCGCACCCTCTCCTTCAAAGCTGGCAGGAGGATTTGGCCCTGGAGAAAAGGCAGAGCCCAGAGGCACCAGTCCGGCCCTGGCTCCCTACTGTTCCCATGCTTGCCAGTGCCTGAGGCCAAGCACGGCACTGCCTGGCCTCATCCCCTCAAACTGCCCTGAGCAACGTGGGAGCTGTGGCTGTGGCATGGGAAGAGGGAGATCTGCTAAAGCAGGGCCTGGGGAAAGTGACCTTCAAGGCACCTGCCCTCGGTTTAATTGAAGTGAGGCCTGAATACATGCACTTTGAGCTCAAATGTCATGACATGCCCTCCAGGCTGGGCATGGGGTGATGGGCAGAGTGGCGAGGAACAACCATGTTTCTTGTTTTGGCAGTGACAGACCCTAAAAGACACAGGTCTCTAATCAGCACCCAGGATACAAAATCCCCTGCACAAAAGCCTGAGCCCACAGCCTCTGGTCCTGTTCAGCTGCAGCAGTGGTCACTGGGTGGTGGAACATCAAAAACACGAGCTCCATTTGCTGCTGCTGCTGCTGCTGACTCAAACACTTTGAAAAAGAAACCCTGAGAGATTTGTTCACAAGAGAAAAGGGTTTGTTTCCCCTTGCTGTGTGAGCAGGAATGATGTCCAAGTTTTTGTTTACAGACAATATTTTTAAAATAAAGATGACTGTCAAATAACATTACCTACAGCTTGGCAAACAGAGAAACCAGCCCTGCCTGGACTCATGCCAGAATCACAAGCTTCAGCAATAAGCACTGCTGGCAGGTTTCTGGCCTTTCAAAGGGTTGAACTTGGGTACTTTTGTCCCTGCTGAGAGAGGCAGCCCTGTCCCTGCAAGGCCCCCAGACCAGGGCAGCTTTTCCTGAGCTACTGCAGCAGAGCATGCCCCACCATGCCACCAGATCACAGGCATCCTCGCTGCATGATGCTCACAGGTGCGTCCATTATGTGTGTCACACATGGGATGGCAGCCACCCTTTGAGATGGACACCACCTTCTCCTCCTCCAGACCTGACACCTGGCTTGTAGTGGGTTGTACCAGCAAAACAAGCTCTGGCCTGATCTCTACAAAAAGGCTGCTGCAGTGCCAGGCTTTGTTCCTCTGCATCCTGCCCAGGGCATCCTCTTGAAGGGTCAGACTGGTGATGGAGTACTTAACTCTCTCAAGGGATGTGACCATTGTGCTTGGTCCATAAGAGCCTCCTGACAGCTGGAGGAAAGCAATAAGATGTTGGATGCTCTTGAAACCATCTCTCTTCACCTGAGGCTCTCACCACCAAGAACCACTGAGTGCTGCAGGACAAAGAGTGATAGGCAGATCAGCCAGGGGAGGGGATGTGGGGTTTGATGGAGTTGAGTGCTGAGCTGGGTGTTGGGGACATGCATGCAGACAAGCGCAGAGGAGAAGTTTGGGTTTGGTATGGGACAGGCAACAGGCACACCGGCGTAGAGGGGAAAATCAGAAGGGGAGATGAAAGCTGTGAAGAAGTGGTGTTGTCATCCAGGCACACAGGCTACAAAGCATGGCAGCTATTGGCACAGGAGGGAGGGTGATGCCTACAAAGAGGTCTGGTATGTCTTCTACAGACTTTCTGGGGCACTTATGCGTGCCTCCCTCTTGCTCCTCCTAGTCCAAGGATCTACTTCCCCCAGCATAAGGTTTTCAGTTTGAGATGTAAAAGATCTTTCCCGTCCCTTCTCCTCCTTCCTAAGCTCAAGAGATCCTCATCACACAAGGAAAGAAGCAGTAGTACATTTCGGCTCGTTGTGGTCTGCTGTGCCTGGAAATCAGTACCCAGACCCTTCCTAGGAGAAAAAGCGCCCTGATTCACATGGAAGTGTGGTCAGGCTGGAAAGGATGGTCTGGGTGTTGCAAGGCCATGCTTGGTGTTACACAAGGGGACAGATTGAATGTTGCAATTCTCCCTTCTCCCAAAACCTACAGGATCTCCAAAGGCTTGACCAAAGTAGATTCATGATAGAGTAACTTCCCAAGGGAATCTGTATTTAGCAGCAGGGAAGTGCAGTAGGATGAATTTCCCTAGGGAAGCGGAGATCAGAGGGAGGGGAGAGAGAGGCAAGCAGCCAAGGGAAGTGGGGTAGACTGGTATGCACAGGCTGCATTTCCTCAGGGAGATTCATTTCATATGCAGGTATGTCTTCAAAGGGGACACCCGGGTGCAGGGGAACATGTGCTCCTGGGCTGAATTGCCCCCCTGGGAACTGGAATGGAGACGCAGCTGCCTAGGGAGCCATTTCCCAGAGGATGGTTCTAGTTTGCCGCTGATTTTCCTAACAAAATATAGTAGTATGGGATCTTCCAAAAACTGATGTAGCCTGGAAATGTCAGGGACTAGTCGTTGCTGGAACTTGGAGGCAGTAAATCTGCTGGCATCTCCCAGCTCATCCAAGTTCCTGCTAAAAGTACAGTCCTGATGCAGCTGGCTGGTCTGCAGGGCTGGCTCAAGGCACAAGCCCTGTAAGTCATCTTTTCCTACTCTGCTGATGAAGCAAATCATGATCCAGCATCCCTCTTGGGAAAGAAAATTGAAGGAAACTCTCTCTGGCAAGATCATATCATGGTGTGGTACACGCGGTGCAGTTTTCCTCACTGCATCCCAGATTGGGAAGCTTGAAGAGAGGATTCCCTCCACCTCTTGACTAAACACAAGGGGCAAAGCGGCATCCTTGTGCTCCCCTGCCCCTCATAAAGGACTCCTCCTGGAGCAGCCAAAGGCAGCTCTTCCTGCCCTTGGCATGGGCCAGGCCAGGGGTTGATGAATTGCAACCCTCCTCTGCCATGGTCAAAACAAAGGTCACGACCTGAGGAAATTGCAAACAACTTTTGTGCACTGGCCCGGAAGGAAGAATGGGTGCATTCCTGACAACAGGGTGAGCTTTTTACAATCCCTCCACCCTGGTAACCTCTCTGAGAAAGGAATTTAAAGAAGCAAGCAGGGAACATGTGGCCTCCTGGTGTAGTCAAGAGGAGGAGGAAGCAGCCCCAAGGCACTGTTCTAGGCCCACAGTGAGCCTTTGCTCCTTCCCACCCTTTCCTCCAGCAAAGCTGCTCTACCTCCTCTCTGCTGGGCAAGCACGAGGGCCTTGGGGCTCTTGATCTGGGGACCAGCCTTCAGGGCTCTTGGTATGGTCCAGAACAAATTTGCAGTTTTCCTTAGTGCTTGGGAGACACTAAAAATCTTGTTGTATATATATATAGATATACACACACACACACACACACAGACACACACCAACACTGCATCCTCACACTGAACTTATGGCTGGGAGTAAGGAGTTGGGGTCTGTTCCCACCTACCAGGGATGTGGGCTGCCCTGCCATGCAAGGGCTTTGCTTCTCCTTTCTGTGCCTGTGTCTTCTCCACCAAACCAAAACTACAGCTTTGAGGGCTGGAGGTGAGATAGGGGATACCTGCCCCTCAAGAGAATCCCATCTGCTTAGAGAAACTGCATTTTACACATCTCAACATGGGACGAAAAGCAAAATCTTGAAGTTATGATTTGGTATATTTTTTTCTAATACCTATAAGTGAACATCTGTGCAAATAGAAACCACTCATTTTAGCCTAAATCTGAGACCTTCTGAGCTGCCCCAAATGCCTTAGTCCTGCCTTCTGTGCAAGGTGGTGTCCCCCATGCTAAATGTGGTGACTAAAATGAAAATTCAAAATGGGAATTTTACCTGCAGGATTCTTTATTTTTAGGTAAATGAACAAAACAAAAGAAACCTTTCCCAAAACATTGAAGGGTGACAAGTGTACTCCCGTTCTCCTCTTGTTGTCAGGCACCCCTGAAAACATACACTATCCATCAGCTCTAGCAAAACTTTCCTGGAGATGGAGCTATGTGGGTGAGGGGCTGCCATTTATTTCCACACACAGACTGGGCACTAAACTAGTTCCCATTGAAACCATTTCACCCATTCATCATCGATTCAAGCTTTCATGGATTGACAGTCTGCTCTGAGGTGGCTGGACAAAAAGCTTGGAGTGGGAAGCATCCCAGTTCTCGGGGAGAAAGAGGCTAGAGAGGAAGATGAGAGTTTAAAGCCTAAGCCTGAAAGCTCAGGAAAACCTCTTTCTTTGTAAAAAAGTGTTAGCTTTGCCAATCCATGGTGGGAAGGAAGGAGAAGCAGCAAAAGTTATGGCCAGCAGAAAGAAGGAAGGTAAAGAATTAGGAGGACACGTGGCCTGGCTTGTACTGCCTGTTACACTCACGATAGCATCTTGTCAAGGTTAGGACATGGCATTTCCTATAGCACAGATGAGCTTTGTCTTCGCCTGCGCTGCAAGACAGCTCTGAAAGCAGCGACTTTCTGCCCCTTCCCCGGGACTGGTTCCAATTAGCAGCAACTCCACTCCATGCTGGCTCAGCCCGAGTTAGAAATGTCCCCCTGCCAATCCCCTCTGACCCAAGCACTTCCTGGGACTGATGAGATGACTGCATTCCTCCCCTTCCTAAATTGGACAGCTTGCTCTCGTCACCCTGAACTCTGGCCCCTGCCAGGGTGAAGGGGAAAACGTGACAGAGCAGCCCTTCTCCTGTCCCTAACAACAACTTACCTCACCGAAGACTGAGAAATTAATGTCCTCAAGAGGACCTTTGCAGGGCCCTGAGCCATGGCCGGGTTGGGAAGTGTCTGCTGGGATGCTTGTCTTGGGCAGCAGGGGCATTTCCCACATCCAGCTTGTGGTTTCTGGGGACTTTGAGATGTCAGGGTACAGCAGAAGCTCATCAGAAAAATCTCACCTGAAGATCCTCCAAACTCTATGGGGTGGGAGGGTGCCAACATGCAGTCCTTCGAGCTTCTTTGTGCATAAAATATGCAAGTATGTGGTGGGATAAGTCCTCTCAGACCAGGCCATGAAGGGTACAGGAGTGCCTAAACAGCTCCAGAAATGTGCTGGAGATTTAAAGGCTCAGCCCTTGACCAATTTGTTCACGTGGGCTTGTTTGCTTGTCTCTGTAAAACGCTGGTGAGTTCAGGGGATGAACTTTCTGCTTAGAGCACACAGAGGAAAGAGAAACTATGAAAACAGGATGAGGCTCCTGATTGGTCCAGCAAGTGTTGAGTGGCAGAGAAACGTTTTGTGAACATCTCTTGGCAGAGGCAGCTTTGGTGCTGTGCTGGGCAAGCATGCAGGGCTTGGAGCAGCCCTCAGCAAACCTCCCACAGGACAGGTAGATGGAGCCCAGGGTGTAAGCTTCCTATGCTGTGAAGCTGCTCTGCCAGCAAATGTGAGTAAGAGCATCTAGTGCTGGCCTTGGAGGAGCCAGAGGGAGCTGTCACCAGTTAATGCTGGGGAGGAAAGGGAAGGGGCAGGGAGCATGCACCTGGGAGCCTCGGTGCCCATGCCCTGCTGCCATTGACTCCCCTGTGCCCCCTTTTCCTGGCACCAGCTTTAAGGAAAATCACAGTGATTTTGTCCTGAGGAAAAGCTGCCGAATCAGCAAAGTTGAGCAAGTGACAAGTGCAAGCTGCCTCCACATACCTACGGCAGGCAATTTCCCATGTGAAAAGGTACATCCAAGTTCCCAGCTTTGGTGCCAAAACACTCACAAGACTGTCTTTCAACATTTCTCTGCTGGGAGGGCTGAAATTACTGCCCCATCTCACATGAGAGATTTAGTAAACAGCAAGTGCCACTTTGGGTCTAGTATGGGTTTGGACCACATGAGCTTGAAAGGCTTTCCGTTCCTCTAACAGCCCCTGAGGGCTATCATACCTTGACGCTGCTTAGAATTAAAGCAGTACAAAGGGGAACCATGTAGGCTACATCATTCTTCCTTCACAGCAGCACTGCTCCATAGGCTTTACTCGAGGAGCGTCACACTCCTTAAAGAAAAAAAGAGGCTTTGGATGAGTGTAGGGTAACAGACCCCATGCCCCAGGACCATGTGGTGTTAGAGGGGAGGCAGGCAGGCTTTCCAGCATGCCTGGGCTACAGAAAAACCTGCAGCCCACCAGGGACTGACACCATCTTGTTTCTACAACTGGGTTGTTTGTAGGCAGACAGCTGTGTTTCGGAAGGGGAAACGATCTCAATTAGCTTTCCAGGTGCTCTCTTGTAAATAGCTTTCAGGTGGTACAACTGTGTCTGACTGCAGTCAGGGGCTTTATCTCTCTGACAAAAAGCCCTCTGTGTGTCCCTCCCCCTCCACTCCCCATCTGCTCCCCCCTTACAAAGAAAGAGGGAGACCATCCAAGAGACAAGAAAACACACATACAGCATGAGTGATTGCTATTTTAAGAATGTACTTTATACAAAATAACCAATCCATATGGAAATAAAATCTACAGACCTCCAAGGATCAAGCTTTTAAAAAAGTTCTTTAAAAAAATTACCCAACACACAGTATTAAACTAACTATTGAGGTAACTGTCGCTCTTGGGGAACAAAGGTAATCAGCAGACCAAGACAAAATATACACAATATAAAAATAAATAGCATTCCCCTTTCCAGTATTGACCAGGAAAGTTCACACAACTTTGCAGCAGCAGGAGAGAAGAGGATCCATGACACTGTGCTCTATGGGATGGGGAGGGAGGCAGGGGCATGAGCTCCTGGGCACCAGGCGGTGGAGAGGTGCAGGATCTGCGTCCCTTCTGGGGAGAGGAGCACTGAGACAAGCAGCTCCACCATGGACTCCACTAAGAAATCTGGGCTATCCAATCCAACCTTTCCTAAATGACACAGGCAGTTGGCCAGCTCAGTTTCTAACTGAGACAAAGATGAGTGAGCCCTTGAGCATCAAAGTCCCACCACCTAACAAAACACCCCAGTCCCGAGCTCCACGCAGGTCAGATTTCCCCCACTGAAGGATGCAGGCAAGGGGTTGTTTTCACAGCTTGGTGTGGGAAGTCTCTACCACAACATTAGCTCACCCACCCGTTGCCCTGGGACAGTTTCAACAACTTTACAGGGGCCAGGTTTTAGCCCCCACGGCCCCTAGAACCCTTCCCTGCCCAACAACAACAAAACACAGCAACATAACAACAGCTTCACACAAAAAGAGAAAGGCCCCCGTTTTCTCCTTGTGCCCCCGACAGACAGATTACATTCTTTACAAACTTACAATAATACAAAAAAAACACCCCAAAACAAACCCAACCCAATGTCATCCAACTTCAGAAGAATGGATGTAGCGGCATAGGCTGTCCTGCTACTGCCCCCATCAATGCCAAGTCAAGCAGCAGCCTGTTTCTCCCCTCTCCTCGAGGAATTAAATCAGTGGTGCACTCACAACAGGCATCTCTCTTCCACATGCCAGAGCACATGGAATGTGTGGATGAAGCTCAACTTTACTAACTTGCTCCCTTCCCTTTCTACCTTCCCAAAAACAGAAGCAGCAATCAACTCTCTCCTGGCTACCTAAATCAACTCAAGGGTTGCTGGGAAGGCAGGAAAGTGGCATAGATAAAATGCAGAGCCACAGAATGCACCTTGCTTCCCACTCAAACTGTGAAGTCCCCCAACACGTTTCATAGCCATTCACCCCCTGAAACAAAGTGGGACGGTCAAAGTTGCACTGCTGCATGTTATTATTGCTCAGAAAAAAAATCAGGCAGCGGTGTTCATTGATCTATCAAGGAAAAGAGGCAACAGTTCTCACGGTTGTACACAGTATATATTTTTACCTTGAGCTCCCTTGGAGGTAGACATGCCAGGATCACATGCAGGAACCCTGCACAGAGGCCAGGAGCAAATCCTTGTGCTGGTGGAGGGACAGACATTGCCGTGCCAGGGTTGCAAACCCCGGAGGCATATGAGAGAACATTAGTGAGCCACTGAAAACACCTTAATTTCATGAGAAGAGAAAATATGTACTCCCTACCTGCTTTGTCTATGCATGTGCAGAGGAGACAGCTGGCAAGTTCAACCTTCTGCCTTCCCACTCGTGTGGGCAGTGAGCTTTCATCTCTGCACTTGACAGTAACCCACTGCAGCAAAGTGAGCAGAGGAAAAGAAACTTGAAAGCTAAGAAGCAAGGAGAGGGGAAGTGTTGGTGTATGACATAAAAGGGGATCAGAGGACTTTCCAGACTAAAAGTTAAGGCCCAAGCTCCTGTAGCTGTCTGTCTGGCTTCAGAAAGGCAGATAATTCCTCTGATGTTTGTAGGGCACTCTTCCTGATTTGAAAGCCAAAGGAGTCCCTAATGGCCATCTGGTCTAACAAAAAGGGGGATTTCACCCACACAGAGTCAGTTCCACTTTCATTTAGAAGATATTCCAAGTTACTACCCTTCTGCTAGTTAGCCAAGTGTTTCCAAATGAAACGGGCAAAGGACAGAGGGACTTGCTAGAGTTGGTGAAAATCCCAGTTAATCCTCAACCCTAATTAATCCTTTATCCTCTCTTCCACCAGTGGAGGTTGCTCTTGCTCTCTCCTGGAGGCACTGTCCACTTGGACATCCACATTTCAAAAAGACAACCTTTGTCATAAGAAATCTAGGCTGCTGCTGCTGCAGATTGAGGAAAAACTCCCTCAGTCGATGCAAAGGCAGCAGTGTTAAAAATTCAAAGCACTCCACAATCTCTCAAATGCTCCATGTGAGCCAAGGAAGGACAGCAACCGAAAAGGGAACAGTACCACACAGCTCGCTACACCTGCACTTCAAAGCTACATTTGGATGTTACTATGGAGTTTCAGATACGTGCAGGCCCTGTCCTGAATTTCCTTGCCTAGGGGTGAACCGAGCCTCGCTCTTGCCATCCCAGGAGCTCCTGTTCAGAGACAGCTGGAAATGGGTCCCTCCCCAGGTCTTTTTCAGAGAGGGAGGTGGGCAGCGGAGAGTGAGAACCAGGATGCGTAGTTCATTACGTGCCACTTAAAAGCGCTTTCCTTCCGCATGGGCGGTGGGGGTCCTGCCAGGCCCGAATGTGCTTTATCCCCATCTGTATGTTAAACAGGTACAGATGGGGAAAGGCTGGAAGGTCAACGTTTGAGATGCTTTCTCAGTTACAATAAGCACATGCTCTTAAAGCTTTTCACATGGCCTGCAGCTGCAACACTACTTTCATAGCCGGCTGTCTCAACTTGGGCCTTACAGAAAGGCTACAGCACTCACACACCTGCTCTGCAACCACCAGTGCTGGACTTAAAGCAAAACAGCAATTTTGAAAGAGTAAACTCCTCTACCACCAATTCAGTAAAAACTTCTTAAGGGGTAGCTCTGATTACGGGCAGATCCAGTTGCACAGCTGCTCTGCAGTAAGGGAAATCAAGGGCAAGCACACCATCACCAGCTCCCTAGTTTTTCTTCTCCAAGCCACCCCCTGGGATCGTGCTTCCCCATCACTTGGTTTAGCACCTTCTCTGAAACTCCACAATGCATTTGGCAATGTTATCTTTCTCAGAAAGGGAAAGCAGAACAAAGCCATCAAGAGCAAAGAAACAGCCCTGATTGAACACAGAGTTGCACAGAAGAATGACAGAGATTGGTAGAGCAAGAAAAAAAGAAGATTGTTTTCTAATTATACTTTCCTTTTAAATGGAGAAGCGTTGGGGTGAGAAGTTGCAAGAGAACTGCCTCAGTCAGCAGCATGAAAGACAGCCTCTGTGACTAACTTTCAGATAAGACATCAAGAAGCTGATAGCTCTCCAAGACCCCGAGAAACCACACTTACAAAAATATACACAGGAGATTGGTTTCAGAAAGCCTGCATGGGAAAGGCATTTGGCAGATGAGAAAGAATCAGAAGCTCTTCCAAGGAAAGTGTCGCTGTGTACTTTAAAGTCACAAATCAAACCAGTTGGGCCTTGAAGCTTCAATTTTACTTTCCTCTTTTGTCCTTCTCATTGCAGGCTGGTGCCTTGGATTGCTACTGAGTGGTTTGGTGGGTCACACCATGAAATTTAAAGACTGCAGACTTCTGATGGACACATCTAAAAAACACCGTGACGCCTCAGTGATTTGCTTTCTTAAAATACTTAGTTGAATTTCCAGGTCCTGTAGGACTTAAGATGCCCAAAGCTTCCAGAGTCTCAGGGGGAGTTTATACAATGGCATTTATGATGGCAATCGAATGTCTTGGGAGCCTAGGAACATGACAGGCCACTTGTAAAGGAGGAGGCGGTGGGGAGAGCAAAAGGGTAAAAAGCTAGAATAGCGTACGAAGCTCTACTGAGAATACTGGAAATTATTGGCATGCTCAAGCGTGGTCACCATCATACTTGTTCTATGTATTACAGAGTCTCATTTAATGTGAAATCTGTAATTCTAGCATAACACATCTCTGAACAGGAAAAGTAATAGCTACAGGAAACTTTGCTTGCTGAAAAATGACCGACTGTTAAAATATTATAATACAAAAATGCTGGGAGATGAGAAAGAGGGCATCAGCCAGAGTCCAGAATTTCTCTGTATTCTGTTCAAATGTCATTTAAGATAGCAATGCAAGTATGGCACTTCGAAGCCAGGATATTTTAAAATGCAGCTACATTTCTCCTGCACTGTAAGCCAACCTATAGCAAAAAGTACCACTCTGTACATAGAGAGTTGCCATTTTACTCTCATCTAAACCCCTTCTTAAATCTGTCTCTTTCACAGTACCTAAAAAGCAGCCCTGCGTGGCACAGGCTGGGAAACCATAAACTGTAAAATCAACATTTTCTGCTTCTCTGTGTAGATTTCCACTGGTGTTCTACCCCAGCAATCCGCTTTCAGCCCCTTGCCCCATGAAGGGTACCAGTTTTGCTCGGACTGTGCCTAGTGAGGTAGAGCTGTGATTCTTGGGGCATCCCTAGGTGTCATCAGAGAAAAAGATAAATATAAAAAAAAAAATCAACCAAAAAAACAATCAAACACTTATGAACAAAGCATTTGAAAGTCTGGAAACTCCCAGCTAAGGTTCTGCAAGCAGCTCTCTCTCTCAGCATGCTGTGTCCTCAGGATAGCTCAGCTATAGTTCTCCCAGTGCTAGATTAGTACTTTTCTAACATAAACCATATGTCCTCACAACAGCAGCTTGTTAGTCACTTTAATAAGAATTACTGACTACATCAAAAGCCATTTACCTAGAAACCCTCCCAGAAGGAGTCAGCTTCACTACTTTGTTTTGTGAATTTTGCGTTGTATCAGGTAAGGGATAATTATCCTCACGTCACACACCCTAGATAGGATCCTCAGCATATCTGTCACTGTCTGACACTCCACTACACTCACCAGGCAGACCACAAGCAATTCTTGCATTTTTTCTTTCTCCCCTGTTTTGATCTGGGCTTGGCAGCCATCCAGATACTACGATCGCTAGTGCCAGTTCCAGCTGAAGGCCAAGAGCGCTTCAGCTTGGTTGGGAGTTTTTTATAGCTTCTGAAAAAGTCTCATTCCACAAAGTTTGCAATGAGCTGAATGAAAGGCACTTCAAATATCTGGGTAGCTCTCTGTGATACAGAAGACACAGGCTGAAGTATGGCAGGGGCTGTTTGCACAATCTACATTTGTATTTCCCGAATTTTGAATACTTTGCTACAAGTTCTATTTTACAGTTCCTCAGTTTTTAAATGTGCCTTTTAAAATTATTTTCCATATCTACAATGAAGTTAAGGTTGCTTTAAAAGCAGAAGCAACTGTGTTTTCATTTGTGGAGGGTTTATAGTCTTGAAGAGCAGTTCCACTTGCACAGTTTTTCCATAAATCCCTACTACTGCTTCAGTACCTCCTTTAGGTGAAGGATCTAGACCTGCATTTCCAAGCAACTGGGGCACTTCTGAAAATCCACTGCCAGCTGATAAGCCAGCAGCAGACTCTCAGATCTGGGACAAATTTGGATGAGCTGTAGCATAATGCTCTTGGCTGGGGAGAGCCATACCTGCTTCTTAGTCAAAGGACAACCTTCCGGTCATCTATTGTGGTTTACACCAATCTACCAGTGATAATTGTTCCCTCACAGATGAACATAAATACAAAACCCCAAACACAAACATTTCTCCCTTCTGTCATGTGATGGCATCTATAGATACTGTAAGTAATTCACATTCTATTGAAGTCTTCTTTGCAGAGGAGCTAGCTCTATAGTTCACAGGCAGCTGCAGTTCACAGCAGCTATACTTCACAGGCTAGTTGCAGCAGCGGGTAAGAACTGTGTTTATGAACATGCTTGTGGGAATAGCATGAAGAAGTTTCAACAGCTGTTAGGTTTGAGAAATGCCTTGGCCCTATATAGCTCAACAGAACAAAAGTGCAGTAGCAACAGAACAGTGAGACTCATTGGTAAGAGGGGACTAATGCAGCAGTCATTTCTTGTTCTATTTCAAGAAAGAATATTTCTCATCTTTTAGGCTTTGTGTGCTTCCAAAAGCTTAAGACAGAAAGAGTAATAGTTCAGTCACATACAGTTTGCTCAAACAGCTTTGCCAGCACATGGTAGATCTACCTAGCAGGACAAAGGCGGTTTGGCTGTGTGTGCTAGAGCAATCCAGCTAGAGAAACAGGTGATGGCACCATCCAAGACAGCCAAGCAGCCAGAAACATTCTTCAGAAACCCAAAGACAAAGATTCTCCCCTAGCTGGTGCCACAGACTGAAGGGCATGTTGTTCTGTCTTCGCTGCTCCTGACCCTTCTGTTCGTGCTAGCATAACTTGTCCAACACATTTGCACATCCCCCTTTTAACCAAACCCCTGTCCTCCAGGGCAACCAGCAGCGTGTCCTGGGGCTGTGATCCCAGTAGATCTTGTCACATAGTAACTCCACCTTGTTTTACCCCAGCTCCCCTCAAGCATAATCAGCTGTATTTCCTTGCTAGGTTTAAGATGTTGAGAAACATCTGCAGATGAGCTTCCTACTGAACTCTTCTATCAAATCCCCATTTGAAGGTCAGTATTTGGTGAAGAACTGACACACAGGGGTTTCCAGTGCAGTGTTGCAGCTGGTGAGGAAAGCCCCTGCAGACTGCCTTACAGCCTCTGAGGGAAGCTACCACCAGCCCTGCAGGCCTCGCTGGTATGGCATCAATGATGGCAATGGTAAACCAAGCTAAGTCAAGCACACAGCTCTCTTGTTCCTCACACCCCGAGCCATGCCACCTCAACATTTGATTTTGCATCAGTGCTTTCCAATTCACCTGCAACTTGAAAACACCAAATCCAACTCCACTGGCTAACAAACATCTCACATTGCAGCAAACCAACCGTTCCCCTAAAGCAGCCTCGTGCTCTTCCTCCACAGGCAATCAAGAGTGGTCAGGAACCACAGGGTACTTCATGCTTTACTGCTGCTAAGAAGTGAATACAATACACAGAGCAGGAAAGGTGGGGACTTGGCTCCACTCCTTGGGCAACAGAGAAGTACAGATTTGCACAATATTTGTTCTATTGGATGGGTGCTGCTCTACCAGTTTCACCAAAAGAAATCTTAACACGACCATTTATGCCACTTTCTGTTTTGCAGAGCATACATTTCTCCTATCAGAACAGCAGGGAGAAGAGTACTATACTAGCGGAAGGGACAATGCCATGAGTGTCCTGTCCTGGTTTCAATTCCTGGTCCTGGTTTCCTTGTTCCCCCCATGACGATAGGAGCTGGAAGTGCACTCAGGCCCTGGATCCAGAGGGGCAGAGGTGGGAGTGAGAGGGGAAAGAGGAAGAAGGTAAATGAAAGAGAAGGACACATTATGTTCCTGAGTGATTCCTGCTACTAGGCCAAGCAACCATCGGGTCGTGTCTTGGTTGCAGAGGACAGGAAGGAGGACAGAAAATCATCCATCACATGTTTCCTCACCTCTCCTCACTCCCCCCCAAACCCTCACCCTATCCTGAAAGATTTCAGTGTGATATGATTGTAAACAGTTAAGGATTCCTCCAGTGCTAAGCCCACTACAAGCTGGGCCCACCCCCTCCCCCATTATGTACAATACATTCACCAACAACAGAAATTTATTTAAAAAGGCAACAGGTTAAATTCTGTAAACTGGATCCAGCTCCAAAACACACACGTTAATACTACAAGTAAAATTCCATCATCGTCCTCTTCCACCCTGAAAAATATACCTGAGTTTAGCAGTCAATGAAAGTTTCCACCCCCACCCTCGCCCTCCCCACCCAAACAAATACCCTCCATCAAACCCTGAATGAGATGCAGACTCTGGTCAGGGAAAGCCACTTGTTGGCAATGCTGGCCCTGTGGTGGTGAGCCAGCTGCTTGGCTGGCTGGAGTCTGGCACCGCTCCACGGTTCCAACACAAAAGCCGTCACGGCACCGTGTTCCACNGCCCCTCCTCCTCCATGTCCAAATCACACGTGGCTTTCATCTTCATGAGGTCCTTCCTTCCTTGGACTAGCTCTGGAAGAGGAAGAACAAGAGTTGGAGGCTTTAATCAGCAGCTTTAGAAAGGAATAACCACATGTTTGCATGCAACCCATTCAAAGCTAGCACTATTGAGCTGCCTAGGCTATGTTTTACAGCCAGCACCCCTAACTCCTCTGCACAGCAGCAGCTCCTTTCCCAGCTTCCTCCAGTCCTTCCCACTCTCATCAAACATGTCACTCCTTTAACCGGCAGGAAGAGGAAGACTTGCATTTCAACTCTGCACTCTCCAGCAGCTCTTACTTGATCCAGAGGCAATGCTGATGGTTTTTGTGATGTCAGATCTTCCCGGGACATGGTTGCTGTAGGCGTCTTCGGGAAGGGAACTTGAGCCTGATGCATTTGCATTCTGGAGCCAGGTTGAACGGAGAGAGTTTTAGCACGTGAACATCAAGAGCAAATCCCCTCTACTTCACTGAATGCACACACACAGCATTCACATGCAAGCCTGCATCTCATGTATTCTTTTTGGCTTTCCCCCAAAACACAACCTTTAATCCACGCCATTCCTCAAATGGCTTAGTTGTAAGCCACACTCCCTGATTACTAGAAGAAGGACTGTCGTGCTGGGACCATGACAGAACAGCAACACTCAAAACACATTTATAAAATCTGAACAGGGAAATTTTGGAGCAGCAGAATTTTCCACTTGGGAATAAACTGTAGTATGTGCAGTCTGAGTGGGAAGCAAATTTCCATGAGGAAAATTTGAGACAGAGAGGAAGGGAAAAGCAAGAGGATGGGAAAAAGGGGGCAACATTGAAGTAAAGGAGTTCACAACATGGGGCTCACTTCCACTTGTTAGCTACCCTGCCCCACTATGACAAAGAGGCAATAAAAAAATGCTAAGAAAATGGCAAGAGGTCATTTGATTAAGAAATGCAACCTGGATGACACATTAAGAAAACACTATCAGATAAAACAAAACACTGTGTAGGGAAGGATGGGACAGGCTAACAGCTCATCATTGCGGTCACTATTTGTTTTAAGGAGCTGAAGCAAGAATCTCTCCAGCTTAAGAGACCTCTTACTACAAGGGTCTAAGAGTCACCTGTTAGCCTTTCATCTTCATTTGCCACCTCCTCTGGTACCATATCCTTTTGAGGACATCTAGTACTTATCACCACCCAGGCATCATTTCCCCCTCCCACCTTGCCTTCTCGCAGAAAACATGATCTTACCCCGAGGGTCTATACAAGTCCTGGGGTGGCCCCCCCATGCCACCTCCACTGCCTCTCTGTTCCATCAGCAAGGCCTGAAAGTGGCCTACGTTCTCCTCTCGGCAGCGGTACAGGGGTCCCTCCTGAGAGAGGCCGTTGGCCTGGCCAGAGGCCGGATGATGAGACAGGTGAGTATTCATGGGTGAGCCATATGTCCTGGGCTGGAAATGACTGGTGGGATGTCGGGACGCATAAGGAGAGCCAGTCTGTAGCATCACCCCATGGGGAGGGAAAGCTGAGGGGCCGAATCCCATTCCTGAGCCCAGGTGTGGTGGAGGGGGTCCATAGAGGAACTCCCCCGCTGCCACCGAGCTTTGCCTCTTCGTGGCCGCGTTGTGGTTGTCCAAGTCAAGGAACTCTTTGGGACTCTCCGGTCTTTCCTGGGACTCCTCAGACTTCTCTTCAGGCCCCAGCTCCTGCCCATCGCTTGGAGAAACCTCTTTGGCACTTGCTACGTCCATGCGGTTGGGAGAGGCCAGGGCGGCGCTCAGTGCCTCGCAGCCAGACAAGCTGCTGGCAGACCCCCGGTCCGCGAAAGGAGGTCTGGCCTGGGGTGGGTGGGCAGTAGGGTGCCCGCTGGGGCTGGCCTGGGGGTGCAGAGGCCTCTGCCAGTCCGAGTAGCCCTGCGGACAAGCATAGTAGGGTGGTCGCTGGTAGTGGTGGTAGGAAGGCTGAGGCTGTGGCTGGTAGGGGTATGGCATGCCCTGGGGGGGTCGATACCGAGGCAAGACGCCAGGATGGGTGCTGCTCGGCTGGAAGCCCCGTGAGGGAAAATGCTGGGGGTGGGAAGCAGGAGGAGGTGGCTTCCCCCCCATCACAGGGCCAAACCCCTGCAGGCCCGGGTTGATGTGGTACCGCCCTGCTGAATTTGGGTATTCAAGACCAGGCATGTAGAGAGGGTGGAACTGGTTGGGGGCAGCCCCCATGGAGCCAGCATCCACGCTGGGGAGGGTGGTGCCCTGCCCCATGCAAGGTACAGCTGCTTCGGGTAGCGCCTTCCCCCCGCTGCAGAGGGGCTTCTCCAGCAGGTTGGCAGCCAGCCCTTTCCCCTCAGCGCCGCCCGCCAGCCCTTCGCCTGCTGCCCCATTCTCAGGCAGGGGAACCCCTCTCTCAGAGGTGGGCACCAGGTCCCTCATACAGCCTGGGCCGCTGGTGTAGCTGCTCTCTGCCGGCCACGTGCCTTTGCCCTGCCCTGCCTTCATGTCTCCCTTCACGCCAGAGCTGTCTCCCTCCCCATCCAGGGGCAAGGCACGCCTGGTGCACTCCATGGGCAGTGAGGGCTTGGGATGAGGTAGGAGTTTGGTGTAGGCCCCGTCAGGAATGCTGATGCACTGAGCCTTCTCCTCCACGCCTGTCTGTGGCTCCACTGGAAAGAGAGAGGGAAAGAATCACATCTCAGTCTAATTTTGGAAATAGTCCTTCCCCACCTGACTCATACACACACCTTCTCATGTTCACCCAAAGCATACGTGCCAAAGAGTAATTCCTGACAGCTCATGCAGGTCTACCAAAGTAGCCACTCGGCATCCTCTTCTACTTCTGACCCAAAGCTGCTGGGCAGCTCTGACCGACAGCTCCCTAACATCTGGATGGAGAAAGCATCCTACTTGTGTGCAAATGGAAGAGAAAAAAGAGTGACTTTCTAAAGCCATGAAGGTCCTTGCATCCTAAGGACTCCAAAGCCTACAACATCCTGTCCTCTACTCAAACTTCTCTACAGGACTGTTGAAGCACGACACCAGAACAACTGCCCTTCTGTGGGGCTACTGTCACCCTCCCACACTCATCACAATCTCCCCTTCAGAGACCTTTAGCAATTCCAGAAGGCATTTTTGCAAAGTTGGGTGACCTTTAATAGCTGCTTCTTTTAAAAGAGCTCTTTTCAAAACTGTTCATGAGGTTGCACCTTTGTTGGAAAGGCGGCACGTGTAGATTGAGCCCTCAAGATACAGGCACGCTGTAGTTTGCAAACCACAAGTAAGTCACAGCTCCAACTGGAGTAACATTGCATACATGGGTTTGGTCTGGTATGCAGAGGCTGTGTGACAGCAAGACAAGAAGTCAGGGTAAGGGCAGCTTGAGTTCAGGCCGCCTTGCCCCTTCTAATCCACAAACCTCACTTGCCCACAGCTTAGGCAGAAGCGCTACCACACGCCGAGATGCTGTGGAGCCAATTGCAGCTATATTTATACAACTGTGATCTGGAGATTCGACTATGCCCTGCAATCACTTAGCATCCTCCCCTAGTCTCTGTTCTATATCCAGCACAGTTAAATGATGATGACTTTTAAGCAATGCCACACAAGGAAAGAGTTTCCTTTCAGTGCAAGGCACACAAGGGATCGATAAAAGATGCAAGGGTTTTGATCTCCAGTTTACCAGCTAGAATTAATGAAAAAAATTTTGTTTTTCCTTGATCCCTGGGGTTTTTTGATCTCTACTTTAGGTTTGCTTTATTTTAAGGAGTCGTTTTTGATCTCTAGTTTACTAGCTAGAATGAATGCAATTCAGCTAGAAGGAAACTTGTGATGGCACATACAACACACTGTCATCCCACCTGAACTTACACAGCTGCTCAGGGGCTTTCAGGCAGTCCCATGTGTTAAGATTTTGAGATGTTCAGAGCCCACAAGGCACACGGGCATTTCAGAAGAGAAGCTGTACTGACATGTACTCAAAGGAGTATATTTAAATCATCTATTCAGAAACATCTTCTTTCCTAAACTAACTTTCTGCAGATCCAATTTTTATATTAACTCCAAGCGTGCTCTAGAAGCTTCACAGCCAGTGCTTTGCATTTGCAGCCCCGTGGCAAACTGATAACTTGCAGACATAGCTAGGATGGAGGGGACCTCTGGCAGATTACAGTGAAACAATCTTAGAAAAATGTAAATGATGCCTGGAGTAGAAAATATATTCCAATTTAGATTAAAAAAAAAAAAAAAAGAGAGGTATGTGTGCCTCACAACTATTTAACCAAGATTTTAATTCTTTTCTAGGAAAAAAAAATGTGCTTTTGTTTCTGAGCCTTAGCCATTGCTTAAAAATTGACTCTGGTTAGTCTGAAGGTCAGAGTGTACTTTCCACTTCTCTAGGGGCACAAATCCAAGTAAAGCCACATTTGCAGACACAGGTTTTGTGCATTTGCATGACAGTTAAAGGTTTGGATCCCTACAGGTTTGGAGCCTGAGAACAACAAAGTACCTAGTGGTACTCCTGCCTTCTCTGCACAGGCACACACCAGTGGGCAGAGCACCCGCCTGGCTTGAGGAATGGGGAATGGGAAGGATGCCCAGCAGTGAGCAAAGTGGAGGTGGGCAGGAAGGACTTAGGCAAAAGAAGTGGGCAGGGAAGGACAAATGCTACCAAACGATGTCTTGAGGGGTTACCTTGGTTGCTTTCTGTCTCCACGGTGGGATCCTGTGAGCTCCCATTCCCCACGACAGGTTTTGGGGGCTGCACACCGGTGGCGGAGGCAGCATGAGCCAGCTGGGGAAAGGGTCCGGGAAGGTGCGGGGGAGGTGGCTGGCGAGGGTGGTAAGGCACACCCGGCGGGCACACGCGGGAGGACAGCTGCTGCATGGCGATCATCTCCGGGCTGTCCATCATGGAGTCCCCACCCTGGCACCCTCTTTGAACCTGAGGCAGTCCCCCAAACAAAGCAGCTGGCGGCTGCAGCATCCTCTGGCCGGTGGCTTTCCCGGGCGGTCTGACATACCCTGAGGGAGGCACCCCGTGAGGTAGGAAATTTGATTGCTCGGTCCACTGGCTGGGAGGCATCGGCGGCCTCATGGCCCGGGGGTCCATCATATGACCGAGGCCACGGGGCTGAAGCGATGGTCCCATGGGCGCCTTCTCCTCCGGTCCCACGGTGCCCTGGCTGTGGCTGCCATTCCACAAGGAGGGGTGTGCGCGGTTCAGGTACTTGTAAGGCCGGTACATGTGTCCCGGGGGGACCTCCGAGCCTTCCTGCGGCCTCACGGGAGGCCCGTTGTGCCTCGTGGGGAGGAAGCCCTGCTGGAACTGGGCTGGTGGATAGATGGTGTCAGGTGAAGGGCCGCTGACACGCCCCAGCTGCAGGCTGCCTGGTCTGGGCCCCAGCCCGGTGACGGGGGCTGGTCCCGCACACGCCTGCTTCTCTGGGGCTGCCAGCCTGTGCCCGTGGTGCTCGCTCAGTCCCACGGATGGCTAGGTAGGAGGGAGAAAAACAGAGATGAGGTGGATTTTGGTGAGAGTCACTGCACCGAGGAGTGGAGGAGGCCCGCAGGTCCCGGGGTGCTGGATCTCCTGGCTGCAGCGTTTCTTACCTGCATGGCAAAGTGCTGATGCTGCTGGACTGGGTCTCCGGGATGGGGCTCAGGCACTCGCGGCGAGCTGTACAGTTTCATGGGATCTGAACCACGCAGGGGACCAAACGTTCCTGGCACGGCTGGTCTCTGGGAGATAGGAAGGGACATGGAAGGGAGAAAGAAAATAATTTGTTAAGCTCAGAAAGGCTGCAGGTGAGATGATGCCAAGGCTGGAGGAAGCACACGGATGAGCTTTTTGGAGATACCATAAAAAACCCATAGTCTCTTCCCTCTGAGGTGACACAGCTCTCCTGTCAAAGCCACCCTCTCATATCCCAGCCATGCATCCCTACACTCAAGGTTATAATACACTCACTTGCTACCCAACTGCTTGGGAGCAAGCAAGAAGACTGGAAGGGGCTGTGGTTTGCTCCAAGAAGAGAGGGAGACCACAAGAGCATGCAAGAATGATGGAGGAACTCATTGCCTCCAGTTCTCCTACTGCCTCCCACTATCTGCATCACAAGAATTGCTCTAAAAATTTTATGTCATCTCTACCTAAAAGTATGAGGGCTAGCCTGGATCTGAGGAGCAGCTGATACACCACATCATACCACAAGGCATCACTGGGTAAGTAGAAAAGGCAGTGAAGGATGAGTGAGGAACAGGCCAGAGGGGAAGAAGAGCAGCTGGCAATCAGAGAAAAAAATGTTGGGCTAAAAGGGGGTCACTGCTGCAGCCCAAGGGTGGCCTTGTGTTTGATTTTGTTTACTGCTTTTAGAAATACTCAAGGCATGAAATGCAGTAGTACACAGGTGGCACAAAGTTACCAGGCATCTCTAAACTGTAGAAACAAAAGACCAGCTTGCTCAGCATCATAAACTGAAGGTTAGGAGAGGAAACATGATTGCTTTCCACACACAGTGGGGTATCTCTCCAAGAAGAGGAGAAGACTAGGGGAGTCAGGGATGGCACAAGCCCACATGGAGACAAGTTGACCATGGAAAATGTTAGAAGACTGTTCCCAGCTAGTGTGGCAAAGACTGAAACTGTATTGGTTTAAATCTAAGGGCAGGAAAAGTTTCAGTTGTAGAAATCATAGTTCTGACCCTTAGTCCCTGGGAAAAGGTTCTTGCCATGTAGCAGGGATTTCACAGTAAAGAGATTCATTTCCCTTTACTTCCCTCCCTCTGCAGGCCTGATGGCTGCAGAACAGCAGAAACTAGTCCTTACCATCTGGCCAGGATGTGGCACAGGGCTGGGCATGCCGCCATACTGCAGAGAGCGAGGGAAACCTCGCCCATTCGAAGGCCCCACTTCCAGAGGAGGCTGAATTGGGTTGCCACTTGGATCCTCTGCAGAGGATGAAGAGAAGGAAGAGGAAGAGGAAGAAGAGGAGGAAGCAGGAGCCCTGGAAGTAGCTCGATATGGTGGAGGTTTTCCTCCATTTTCCAGGCGTTGCTGCCTCTTGCCTGGCCCATCTGGGTCTCGTGACCGAGTCCAAACGCTGCCTGTGCTGGAGCGGCCAGTTCGCCGGCTCCTCTTCTCTCGTCTCCCGTCTTCTCTGATCCAAAACTCCTCATCTGTGTCACCATCTTCCCCAGGGAAATGTTTCATCATTGCTCGGTGGAAACACCTCTCTAAGTTGTAAGCCATCTTGGTATATTCTGCAGTCAAAAAACCCCAATAAGATCAGATAGCCTTATAAAGAGAAACAGCTGAGCAACATCAGACTTTCCCCATCAGATAAACCATCTTCCTCCAAGAAACTTTGTGGAGGAGAGACTTTTGTTTCTAAATACTCAACTTTGGCTTATGTTCTCAAACTCGACAAGCAACTCAGTGTCAGATTTGTTCAGCAACCCCTCCCAGAGGACAAGCACATGGGCATGACAAAGTACCATTAGCGGCACAGTCTGCAGAGTCAGCATTAACTCAGTGTTCCCACACAGCGCCAAGAACTGCATTATGAGAGGCACCACCTCTGCTCACAGAGACGTGTGACCTGCACAGTTAGCCAGCAGAGTGCTGAGAGGAAAAAAAAATGTGAACTTCCAGCAATGCTATTCCGTTACGTTCAGAGGATTTTCTTGGACCCTTTCAAATCTCCATTGTGCACTACGAGGCAGAGGAAATGTACAGTTTCCAAAGCACTCGCTGACCCTGACATGAAAGCTATTGCCAACACCAGAGTCCTCATTGCATCATTTCCACAGGACAGCTTTACTCAAAGAGGGTCCACCTTCTCATTGGAGTGGATAGGAAGGAAAAGGCATGTGAGAGATGTTGATGACAAGGGCTTCAAGCAAATTACTTTCCAGTTGTTTCCACTAAACTAATCCTACAGTTCCTTGGGAAACAGAGCTCTCCCCATGGCAATGCAGGAATGCTTTTACTTGAGGCCTACAGTGACAAGTTGAGTAGCTCTAACCATTTTCCCTTTCAAGGTGGTGCTGGTGAGACACAGTCTGCAGTGATGACCCGCTATGTGAGAACTGATTTCTCACCTAAGAGACACATAGAACAGCAATTAAACTCAGGGTTCCCCATTTGCAAACTTGTGTTGTTCATTCAATTGCCAAGGAATTAAAAAAACTACCCTTTCTGACTACACCAAAGGACTACAAGCCTAATTAATTCCTCATTTTTCTGTGGTCCATAAACACTGGGAGCTAACCAGTGCTTTTCAAAGTCTCTGTCAGCCATTATGAGAAAAAAAGACATACAGACACACACAGGCACATGAACATGAAGGAATGAGCTCAGAAAGAAACAGACTTTTTTGTTCTGCCTTCCCCATCTCCCATACTAAGGGAGTCCAAATTGTGCCAAAAATCATGCCAAAAGGAGCTTCTACTCTTTCTTTCAGCCTCCCAAAAATACCCTGAAAGAGAATAAGCACAAATCAAGTACTGGTGAGTAGGAAGAGATCATTGCTTGCTTTGTCTGAGCATTGCAAATAGATGAACTTAGCATCTCACTGCTCTTACCACTGCCTTCACCATTGTACTTAAGACAGTTCCTGAACATGGTCTTCATATCGCCCACAAATTCTTCCTTGGTGCAGTACTGACCTCCATTCAACTTCTTCTCCATGCTAGAAATGTCCATGGGAGCCTGAAATGCAACAAAACTTCCCTTTAGTTACACCAAGTTGCACAGTTGACTTCCTCACAGAAAGGGGATGGGGAGACTGTTTCCAGCTAGTGTGGCAGCTTCTTATCCTTGGCTTCCTTGACTCATAAGGCTAGAAGAGACTACTGGAGTCATGTAGTTTGACTTCAAGGGTAACACAGTCCACATGATTTCAAAACTCTTCCAAAAAATCTGCACCCCAGTCAACAAAGTCAAGATGGCTGGACCACTTTCCATACCTTAATGATCTGGTAGTAGTTGGGAGCGTACGATTCGTCAACGGGCTCCAAGAAGGGCCAAGAGTCCTTGTGAGCCTTTACCACATCTAGAACTGGCAGCAGCCAAAGAAAGGTGAATGGTTACACACACAGGCCCAGGGTAGGATTTCACTTTGAGCAAGTCAGGCAAAGGGGAAAACTGGGGTAGGACTGACCTTTGTACATAGCTGTGAACTCATCATCCAATTCAAAGCTGTAATGGGAAACACAACAGTCGAATATGCAGACTGAGGACATGCAAGATATGGCCTCATACTTCATCTTCCCTCATCTGCCCCAAAAACAGTGACACGATGCTGACAAACAGGCCTCACCACAGACACTCTTCTAGTGTGGATCCAAGCCAGACGTTTCTCAGCTTACTTCTTGTTGTTCTCCAACCTCACTTCTCCCTCCTTATTCCTTCCCACACTCACTACTGCAATGTGCTCGCGTGCTACATGCCCAGCTGCATACTCACAGATCCTTGGTCCTTCGCTCTTCTCTGGTAGGGGAACTGGGATCCAAGTGGGAAAGCTCAGGCGGGAGCTCCTTCCCCTGTGCCAGTAGCCAAGCCCGCTCTTCACGAAGCTTCCTCCTCCTGGCTCGTTCTTCAGGGAAAAGTGGGGAGAGGTGAAAAACCACTCAGCACTTGTCAACAACATCTTGCAGGGAAAACAAAAGCAGTTCCTGCAGCTCTCAAGAACTCCCATGAAATGTTCTTTCAGCAAAAGTAACAGCAGCATAGGAGCAGAGGAGGTGAGAATATGGAGTAGCTTCAACATGCCTCTTCATTTTCCCTTCACTTTACAATCATTGATTTTGAAACATTACTGAGATACAGATGTTCCCCGAGGTAGCTTCCAGACAAATTTCTGACCATGGTGTAGTACAAAGTGAGAAGTTCAATGCACAGACCTAGGCATAGATCAGCACCGTGGAAATTGCTGGCTTGTTACCATCCTTCAGATGCTTCACCTCAGCCAGGTGAACTCAAGGAAGCTGATTTTGCACTGAAGTAGATGAACAGCACCAAGGGAAAGGTGAACTTCTATCTATCAGCTGAGTGGCAATGAGTAACTGGGGCTGTTAATATCCTCCACCACTGTGGTTAGCTTTGGGAAGATTGCTCAGGCAGGCTTTCATAGCCAGCATTCAGAGTGAGCAAGCTGCCACATTGGAAGGGCCACTAGGACAGTTTTGGTTTAAAAGGTGGGAGACAGGAAGAAGCAACGTTGGTAATATAACCTGTGGTTTGCAACCAGACAGCTGGCTAACAGATTGTTTCATAATAGAAAGTTTATGGGATCTTATGAACCTCATTTCCTTTTTCATATAGGAAATCTGAATTCATTTGACTTGCTAAACACCTGCGGTCGTACCAACTTTGTGTAGGAGCAGAGTTCTGTGAAAGTAATGTTAAAGGAGAGATGTCATAGGAGTAAGACCCCAGAAAATAGGCCACATCAGGGAACATAAAGTGGAAGGAAGATGGTGGAGACTTTGCTGATACTCTCCAGCAGAGCCTCCATCTTTGGAAAATGCCAAAGACTCAAGAAGCACCAGCTCCAGTGGAAGGGTATTAATTTACTAACTCTGTCAGTCAAAACCAAACTTAGCATGGTCTTCACAAGAAAACTAAAAATACCTACAAGGTGAGTATTTCCATGGAGGTCCATGTCCAGATCTGGTACTAGACTGGTAAAAGTAAGTCCACATTTTCAGTTGGAAGACCCTAACCACTGAAGTTGAAAGAACAAGACTCACATCTAAGATGTGCTACAGAAACTACTATAGCATTTAATGATGAGAAGTCCAACATCAAATTGCAACTGAGATCATCAGAGTCTATCCAAGCATAGTTCAGTACTTCATGTTTCTTTTTTAAAATTAGCGTCACTTAGATGACATTGTAACTGACATCTAAGGTGAGAAAGCTGAGAAAAACTTGAGGTGGTGATTTGGGCAGCAAAAGGAAAATCTCATGGCAATAGCAGCCAAGAGGTAAGGTGATGTAGATTTTGGAAACCCAAAGTCTGCCAAGAGTCTGATCTGGTAAACCAACAAGAATCAGGGAGTGTTACCCTGGTACCAGACTGAAGTTCTGTCAGGATTAATGGCAAGTCCCTCTACCATAGCAAGTGATTAATATAGCATGTTAAAAGATCACTGGAAGAGCTCATTTTGACACTGTTGACCTGGATTGAGTCCTACCCAGCAGCTTTCAAAATCTAATAAATGCCCTAAAAAGTACCTGAAACAGCTAGAAAGTCATATGTGCAAGACAGAGTTGGAGCAGTGTCTGAGAAGAGAACTGGGAAACTCTAACTTGCTGTTGTGGTAGAAATCTAGAAAGCTGCTTTAGCTCATAAATTCAGGAACGTACAGATGGGCCCTGCAGGAGGCTCGCTACCTGGGGCGTGTGTTGGAGTGGGGGGAAGAGAAATCTCAGATTGGAAAAAGGAACGTGGTCTAAAGTCAAGCATACAGTCCAAAACAGCAGGTTAAGTGCTGATGAAGTTCATCTGAGAGCAGATATTTCACCCTGTGTTTCACATCACTCCTCTACAGAAGACAAAATCAATGTTAAATCACAAACAGATTGCAAAATACAAGAAAATCTTTGTTACCCTGAGATGTCTGCTGATGGATGTTCAGTTTTAACAAAACTGAACCAAGCAAAACAAACGACTTCATTTTCAAGTCACTTTCTGTCCATCGTGAGAACTGTCATGAAAGTAAATGCTAATGAAGGGTATGCTTGGCAATGAGAATTAAGAAGCTGAAGTTTTACCTGGATGGTTGCCGTTTCTAGGGATGAAAAATACTGCAGTGATTTAAATGAACAAGTCAACCATTTAAATAACCTTTCCAAACAGCTTTTGCATCAGCTTAAAAGGAGACTTCTCCTGACTTAGCTTAAATTGACTAGGGACAAGTTTAAACCAAACTTAAAGAAACTGCACAAACCAAAATAAAAGCATCTGCCAAGAAAAATATGAATGTATGCTAAATTGGCTTAGAATAGTTTACTGAACAATTGCATGCCAGTTTCTTTAAGTGGCTCTGATGCCTTTGCACCAGATGATGTAGTGATTTAATTTACCCACGAAAGGACATAGCTTATACCAAAACAATACCTTTTTACAGGTACATTTATCTTTGCAATTCTTCTGGAACTTCAGGATGAATTTTGTCTATATAGATGGAGAATTGAAGCACAGAGAATATGCAATTTGCCAAGGTGAAACAGGTATCTGTGGCAGCTATGAAAGCTGGATGACTCTCAGTTTAGAGCACCAGATTAGTTAGAACCAGGAATATACGAAGGCCAAGAAAATAATTGGATTTTCTTAAAGAAAGGTAAGTAGGTAAAAGAAGCTATTCTTAGATAACATCTGGTCTCTATCAAACATCTGGTAGCAGACTGTTTCATCTTGGAAAGTTTACAAGGTTTGCATGACCTTAATTTTTTTTTTCCTTTTCTGATTCTTTATCCACTTAAGGATCAGTGATCCTGGTACCGCCACACTTTACTGCCACAGCTTTCTAAAGATATTCAGCCTTTCTCTGGAACTGCAACAGCCCAGCCAGCCATTGTGTCAAAAGTGGCAGATAAAGGAATCCCTGAAAGGGAGGCTGACAGAGAGAAGGTGATCAGAAAGGAGCCTGTTCTAGACACCAGTGCCTACATGTACTGGCTAAACGTGTGTTGTCTGTGCCTTGATCTGACATATGAAACACAGTGTGGTTGTTACTTGTAAAACAGCTTAAATCAGCATTTAATTCAAATCTGCACAAAAAACCATGACCAACACCTGAGGCTGCACCTCTAGTGCTCTATTTAGCCTGGTTCCCTCATCTTTTCTCCTCCAATTGGTAAGGCCAGTAGCAATACAAAAAATACCACCCTTGCTACTGCCATGTTGTCCCCTTTCTCCTTAAAGGGAATCTTTCTTTCATCATGCATTGGACCAAATGCTATTCAGCAAAAGCTAAGTCAGCTGGAAGGCAAGTGGGGAGATAGAAGAGAACTGAGGAACAACACAAATAGGAAAAAAAAAAAAGCACAGCTCTGGCAAGGAGGGAAATAAGCATGATTTGAGAAAGAAGACACAGTTGAAGGATGCACTAGAGAACAGCCACCAACAGGAAGGGAGATAGACAAAGGAAAAGAAGCTACAGTCAGACCAATTCATCCAAGGTGAGTGCAAGAAAAGATATTCCCATTAGCAAGTCTGGCAGGGGAGGATGCAAACAGATCTTGCTTCACACTGGCCACACATACCTTCGACCGCTTTGACCTTTTCCTCCATCTCTCTCTTCCTCTCTTCCTTTAGTAGCTGTTCCTGCTCCCTCTTCTGCACTGCTATAAGGATTTGGCGCTCCTCCTCTTCCTCTCTACGTCTCTGCTTCTCCATCGAGCTCGGCGCATTCGGGTTTACCTATGACAAAACAGTGCACCAAAAACTGTAATGCATTGGCTTATTGAAATCTGATCAGTGGCAGGTTTACTTTGAGCAAGGCCTAAAGGACCTACAATGAATGGCTGGGGGAAAGAAAAGGGGAAAAAAAAGGATTTGTACATATGAATTCTCAGATGAAAAGCAACATGTAAAGGAAAGTTATTTGTCAAGCAATGAAATCCTACTGATATAGGGACAAAGGAAGGAGAAGCAATGGGTTAGACAAGCTGCCACTCTGCCAGGGATACATGTGTAGTTCCCATCCGGGCAAAGGATTCGGGCTGTTGACATCCCCACACAACACCTCTACCCCTTCCAGCTAGCAGAGCCTCAAGTTGCAAGTGTGAGTACAAAAGACTACTCTACCATTAAAACAGAGTAGTTAGGATAGGAAAAGAGACTGGTACAACCTTGCATCATGGTTTTCCTTTTGTGTTCAAAAGAAGGCCTGATACACTCCTGTGTGCTAATCTCCCCTGAACTAGCTCTCGCTTGTTTGCTTGGCTAGTTTTCCTGCTGGCTGCCTCAACTAGTTTTCTCATTCAAGGACGCCTGGCTCTTTATTACCCCACTTCCTCAGCTCCTCACTGCCAGCAGGCTGCAAGGCTGTGTTTGATCCCACTTAGACTTCAGGCTTCTCAGACTAGGGATCGCCTGCTCTTATTTCTCCAGTAAAGGGCAATGTATGTATATGGCAGTGAGGAATTACCTTCATTAGCTTAATTTAATTATAAGATAAATGAATCGGTCATCCACCAGCCAATTCCACCTCTCTGACTTCTGCAAGACCACAATATGTGTGCCTTATCAGCAAGGAATACCAGATGGAAAAGAACAATGTGCATACAGTTTTCTCCACCTTCATCAGGGAATAACCAGCAACCACCACTTAGGCAGAAGGCATTTCCTGAGGATTAGCAATCAGCTGGAGTCCCTTGGCTGCTGCTCAGACCATCAGCTTCTACAGGCCCATTATTAATCCCCAGGAAAAAAAAAAAATCCTAACCTGGCACTGTGATCACTATTTTGTCCTTGTTCCATTGCCTAGAAATGGAACCTTAGAGTGTTTCGATAAATGCCTAGAAATGTTGTCTGGTTTCACTCTACATTCATTTCCCCTCTGCCTCTCCTTCCCCTACACAGCACCGCCCTACAATCTCCCCCTGTAGCTTTCCATGGATGAGCATTGTGTATTATCTCCCTGTTTCCAGCAGCAACAGCATCTTAAGAGAATTATGTTTCAACCACGACCAGCCATGAAGAAGTATCCCTGAGAGTGTGATGGGACTCTTGACTTTAGGACCACATTCTGCACTTAGGGACAGACTGGATAGCCAAAACACCTATTCTGTGATGAACTTTCTATGTGAAACCCACAACACAATCTCACCACAAGGAAACTCTGCCCATCTTTTCCTTTTTTAGATCTTTGTCAAATGTTAGTATTTCACCCTTCTACCTCTTTCCTAGGGAAACTGTTCTGTGAGTCCACACACCTTCAGGTTAGCCAGCATCTCCATTCACCCTAACGTTAATTTCTCATTCCACCCAATAAACCCAGTTACGCTCTTCTGGGTGAACATAAACTCTTCTTTGGCTATATTCCAAACTTTATGGGCTTCCTCAGACACACAAAACTCTCATGTTTCTGTAATTAGGTTCAATGTTTCCTTAGAAAGCAATTCTTCCAGTTCCTTAATCTTTCCAGTTGTGTGTCTCAGACTTTTCCTCCAAGTGATTGAGGTCCAAACACCAGGTTGCCCAGAAGTAAACTGCTATGCCAAGTACAAGAGTTCAAGAACCTACAGAATCAGGTTCCACGTTTCCACTTTTGCTTCTTTGCACATCCCTCAAGTGCTTGGCCACCTGATTTTTTACTCATGCGCTGCAGACAGCTTCCTTTCAGGCCTGATCCTGACAACTGTCAAACAGTTTTCTTCTACCTTTTCTGTTCAATCTTTAAATTGCAGTAGGAACAATAAACCATCTGGTTCTGCAGCAATTAGGAAGAGAAAGAAGTGAACAGGAACCAGCCACCAGAAGTCAGTAGACTAAGATATTTATTGAGGATGTGACCATCAGCCTTCTAGATATTCCAGCCAGTTTATCTAAACCAGCCTGGCATGACACACTAATTTCTTCAACCATTGGTGCACAGGTCAGAGTTGCTCTTTCTCTAGATTCATACAGCTTCCATCATTCAAGTCCTAATGAATGCAAACCCCACATCCTGAGCTGCCGTGCTTGCATCAAGGCTTCTCCAAACCTGCAGGGTGTATTCAGCACCCCATATAGCAACGGCGCGACACAGAACCTACAGCATGTTCCATACCAACCCACTGCAAGCATGGCATCAACAAAGCAACAGGAAAACCTGAAGCAACAGAGAGGACATCATCCTAGCAGATCTAGGAAGACAAGGGAAAACCAGAAACCATGAGTGCAGCTCAGTGAGCACAAGAGCTGCAGCAAATGACCATGACAACTGCACTTATATCCTGCAGCGCTTGCAGAGCAGCAGCAATGCTGGTAAGGGTTCTTTGATACACTGCAGGCACAGAAATGGTCAGCTTTCAGAGGGACCTACTGCCTGGTGTCCCATTTATGCCCACTGGGGATGAGTGTGCTTAACTCAGCATTAAAAAAATAAGCAAACAGGAACAAGTTAACTGAGATGTGATGGAAGCAGATGCCTGTTGGAACCATAAATAACCTAACACAAGTTAAACTTCCTTCCTGAACAAAGAGGTGCCAAAGGGATGTTTCTCCAGTTTCCTCCTCACTTGGAGGATAAAAAACACCCCTCACATCTGTGACTGGTGGCATCACCACCTCCCGTCCG
Source organism: Urocolius indicus (assembly GCA_013401255.1). Taxonomy (NCBI): domain Eukaryota; kingdom Metazoa; phylum Chordata; class Aves; order Coliiformes; family Coliidae; genus Urocolius; species Urocolius indicus. The sequence goes on from WBNH01007268.1 coordinate 43,673, forward strand.
CCAGAGAGCACTCCAGGACATAACATCACTGCCTTTTCCCCCCCACCCCCCGGGACCCTGAAAAGGGCCAAACTTCTGCCTTTTGCTTTGCTCTCCAGACAGTGAGTATCAGGCTTCAGGGGCAGAGGCCAGGAGGCGCGGGTGCCCCAGGTGCCCTGGCCCCCTCCAGCCACACGCCCTGGCCCCTTGTCCTCCAAACCTTCCCTGCTCCAGTTTCCGAAGCGATGCCCTAATGAGGGTGCTGCTCAGGCAGCTTTTTAATGAGGAGCTAATCTGAACCACCTGTTGAGAAATCCCCTGCAGGATTAGGAGCCTATGGAGCAGTTATATCTCAGACCGAAGCGACAGCTCAGCTTGTAGAGTTGGGAGAAAGGGGTCACCCCTGTAGTGGCCTGAAATTTTCTCCCCTAATTTTGCCTGCTGCCCGCTCAGCAAACAAGCCATCAGACGTGGTGGCACCTTCCCTGGCTCTCCCCTGTCAGGGATGGCTGCCATGACTTGCGGGGGAGCCAGTATGAGTTGCCATCCTCACTCTGGCTGGCTCTCTAAGCCCCGGTGCAGGGGGTGCTGGGAAGGCCCCTGTTTGCTGGAAACGTTTCACTGGCCCACAGGCAGCAATTAACAGCCCTCTGCCACTGCAGACCTGGAGCACCTGCGGTACTGATTAGCATCATTCAGGCTCCATGTGTTTCCCACTCCCCTTCTCCTCTGGGATTTCTGCTGCCTGTGAACAAACACGTGTCCCAGTGCTTCCTGCATGGTGGGCTTTGCAGAGAGCAATTCTGGCCCTAAACTGACCATCACTGGGGTCTTATTTTCCTCTCGGCAGGCTTTTATCTGTAGCATGATGAGAGGTTCTTCCTCCCTTTTATTTATCTATTCTAAGTTATTGTATTTATTGGGAGGAACTGTACTTTCTCCTTTGTTTCGTGGCAATCCCTGACCCTAGCTCACGTGGAATATTCCCTGCAGTTTACTTTGCCAGGGTTTGACAAAACACCAGGTAACTATGTTTTCTCTACATTTACAGAGAGAGATTATGCCACAGCCTGATAGAAACAAGCTTTTTTTTTCCCTCCAAAGCTAATCCCATGTTGCCTGACTGACTGCTTTCAGCAGCAGTTGCCAGTTCAAAGACCACTCCCCCCACCCCCCCTCATCTCCACCGTACCATGCCCCTGGCTCTGCCAGAGTGACTGTTGGGGGCTGTGTGGTGAACTGGATCGGAAAGCTGATCTACGTTAAAAATAACCCCAACCAAAGAAAAAGGTTATATTTAACTCCAGTCATTTCCCTGGGTCTGGTTCACTGCACAGGCCCGCAAGCGGCACGCTGTTAATGCTGATGGGGTGGAGAGGAGACGAGGGTGAAGAGGCACGGGAAGAGCCATTTCAGCCAACAAGGCTGCAGTTTGATAAGCCTTTCTTTAAGCAGCCTAAATTGTGACGTCCATTTCCAGCTGACCCCCTCCTAGCTCAGCTCTGCACTGCATCACTCATTCTTCTCTCCTTCTGCACTGTCTACTCCCTCATGTGTTTGCAGCCTCACGTTTTCCCCTTGGCTGAATTTCTGTCATTTCCCTTTGTAAGCCAGTTCTTCTAGCCCTCTCATCCCTTTTTCAACTTTTCTTTGAACTGCCTCGAATGTGCCAGCACTTTCATTGAAGTGGAATTCCCCAGACCTAGCGCAGATTTCCATATGCAGCTGCACCGGGGCCGGTTACCTCTGCGATCCAGAGGGCAGCACCTCCCTGCTCGCCATAGAAACCCCGAGTGTCAGCCTGCCTTTGACGGGCATTACCACCCATCTCTCTTTCAGCACAAGCACTTTCAAACGGCTTCTTCCCACTGAATAGCGAATGCTGCGGTTTATTTTTTCCCCCAGGAGGCATCTGCTTGCCTCCCTCCGTTGTCCTCCCCCTCGCACCCCCCCTCACCTCCTGCTTGATTGGTTTGATGGGCTGATGGTCAGACATCCACCTGGGAGAAAACTCTGTCCGCTGTAGACGCTTCTCCTGAAACAGGGTTGAGAATTGAGGGAAGGAAAAAGAGAGTGGAGGAAATTAGGGCACATTGGTGATACTGGAAGGAGAAACTGGGGGCTAGAAATGACCATGAAATCCCTATTAGCTTTACAAGGGTAGCAAACAAGCAAACTGAACTCAATCCAAGAACAGCACACTGACTGCAGAGCCCATTTTACAAAGCCATCTAGCTGAAGGATCCCGGTCCAAATCTGTCCCACGTGAAAACATTCAGTTGACAGACAATACCCTTTGGAGTTTCGGGGCTCTGACATACCAGCTCAAGCAGACTTACTTAGGACAGCTAAAGCAGAGTCAGCTGAGGAATAGCAGTAAAAGTGGAATTACAGGCAGTTTGCACAGAAAAGTTAGGCTGTAAATCACAGCAGTTCAAAAGCAGACAGAGATTCCCTGCTAGCAGAAAAGGGACACAGAGCATGGCCGAAGACAGTAACCCTTTCAAGCCATCCTACACTGCCATGCGGTCACCAAGCAGATCCTTAAGTGTCGACTCCTAGCCCTGCCACTCCATGGGGGAGAACCTTTCTCCCCATACAGAACTTAAACAGCCTTCACAGCCACAATCCTCGCAGGCCAGGCTAAATCCAGACTGCTTGGATTTAGCTCTCCTTCAGTCAGCAAACGTCCAAACGTCCACGCTCTTGGAAGCGGTCAAAGAGAGGTAAACAGGATGCCATGTCTCCTCACCTTCTGTGCAATCATGTTGCAGATCTCCGGCAGGAAGTCTTCACTCAAGAGTTTGTAGAGCTGCCGCTCTCTAAGGGAAGTCCTCTCTCTGAAGCTCTCTGTGACCTGCCTCCACTCCTCTTCCGTCTGACACAGCAGCCACCATGTCCCACGGCCAGGCCCTTGGGACCCTTCAACAACATGAAAGGATGTTATCTCCCACAACAGTTATGACTAACAAGTTTAACAACTTTATCCCTTCTCCTCTCCTCTCCCCAGGTCTCAGGAAGAGCAAAAGATACTGCCAATAATGACCACTGTTATGGGAACCATGACCCAAAGCTCTCTTCGTCCACCAAAAGCGCTGATAGCTCCCCACACAACACAGAAAGTAGTGCCAAGACACGGAGGAAGTTCACAGGTGAAGAAATAATAGTGGCACTTGGCAACACATGGGTAATGTGACATCCCTGCAGCAAGCCTCCATTCCAGTTAGGATGGATCAGAGAAAAGGATTTAATTTATTTCTTGTAATGGAGGCTGTCAGCCAGAACAGGAGATAGGGTAATGCAAATGTCTGACTTAGTCTGGCAGCACAATAAAAACACTGAAAATTAATGTTATTTGAAACAAGCCTTTCTTTTTCTTAGCACTTCGAACATTTGCTGCGGTGAATAAAAACCCAAATGAAACATTTGCTTTGCAGGCACTTGAAAGAACAGAAGAGGAAGCAAAGGACAGGAGTTCATCAGGCTGCCAGATGGGGGGACGGGGACGGGTACGTTCCAGAAGTTCACATTCCTGCTCAATCCAGGGTGGGATGTGAAGCATGTCCCAGCTACCAAGACATACTGAGCAGTTCCGCCTTGTGTGAAATATTTGACTATGAATTGCAAAGGACTTTCTTGCACAGGGGTTGGAACACTCACCCGGAGAGGGTGAATGTGGTTCCTGCTCTGCAAATGTTTATACAGAGTAGAGCAGACTCATGGGTTGCAACTTGAATGCTTTTGCCCAAGGATGCTCTCTCTAAAAAAAAAAAAAAAAAAAAAAAAAGTTGTGGCCCGTTTTGAGGAGCAGGGAGATGTTGGTTTAAATCCCTTTGGGCTGAGAGGTTCTCAGCTTCCTCTACACTTTTCTAGGACTAGCCACTGGCTACTGTAAAGAGAGCAGCAGTCACCATCCCCACTGGCAGATGTCACGGAGCTTTTCACCGCATTTTCAAGCAAATCAACTATGAAAAATACAAAGAAGTGAAAATCAGAGTCCCTTTCTCTCTGAATCTGACCCTGGGCCCTTTGTGGATCTGAGCTGCCCATGGCTTTGGCATGCAAGCTATATCAGGTTGCCTCTGGATGACTGGAAAGCTGCAGCTTTCCTGCTGCCACCTGGTAGAAACCTCCATGCCGTGGCAGTGTGCTAGCTCCAGGTCACAGCCCAGCCTAGAGCTTAACCCACCCTTGCCTTCAGCAATAGTCAGTGCACTGACAGTGTGCTAGCTCCAGGTCACAGCCCAGCCTAGAGCTTAACCCACCCTTGCCTTCAGCAATAGTCAGTGCACTGAGGACTGCAAACAGAGGTGATAATGGACCAACCCTGTGCTGGTTTCTGTTGCTCTGGCTACGTGAAGCCATCCCTGCCATCCTTTCTTCCCAGTGCAAAAGAATGCACCCACTACAAACAGTGGCTCATGTTCACCTCATCCTCAGAGGAGCAAGTGCCACTCACAACCCAATTTCATCAGCTTCAGTGAGTAGGTGGATCCCCAAGGCCTAGTGTAACCCAGTAAGTTAGGTTTCTTCATCCCAAATCAGTCCATGACAGAAAGCATGCAGGTGTCTGGGTTCTCCAGCTCCAAGTCAGCTTGTAATGTCAACCCCTCCTTCCAGACTCAGCCTCAACCACTGGCAGAAAGACTCTCCCTTTACTGAGAAAGGCCTTTCTCCAGGCTTTAATAACTTAAGCGCCACATCAACCGATCGTATCGACTCTGATCCCGTAAAATCTCTTTACCATTTCTTATCTGAGTCTCACGTATTAGCAAGTTCTCTTCTGCCTTCTCCCTACCGAAAAAAAAGAAAGAGAAGGTGTGATACAATAAATATATTACTTCACATCACTGAAATGCTTCTGTGGACAAGAACGAGGGACGTGGCAATTTTTCAATGTAAAGCAAAACTATGGAAAAAAATCCCATTGTGCAGAACACACGTTTGACATTTTCACTTATGTATTTATCATAGCTTCATGAGATTTTAAGAAACGAAGGGTGCAGGCTGGAGTTTGGTAAGGACGGCATTTCAGTTCTTATAGGAAGTGTCACAAAATCTATATTGTCTCAAATGGCCAGGATTTTTGGCTTCAAGAGCTACATAGTGAAAGTGCTCTTTATCAGGAACTTTGCATGGAGGAACTGCATCTGAAGTGAGAAGATTGGAAGAGTGATACCCACTGTTTCACCAAACTTGGCTTCCAGGCCAGTCAGAATTTTCTTTGGAGAGTAATCAAAGCATTCATCAGGTCTGAGCTTGCTTCACTTTAGAGATACCTTGAAATTATGGCTGCGTGGTATATATATACTTCTTGGGGGAACCCCAAAAGTACACTATACATCCCTCTGGGAATACATGCATTTTACATCTATTGCAGGAACAACCTTTCCTTACCTCAGCAAATTTTCCTCCAGTAGTTTTTTCCGCTTTGGGGGTCGTCCTCGTCTCTTGCCCGTTTTCCCAGGAACATTTGGGGTGTTTGTCTGCCCCCCGCATCCCCTGCAAAATGGCAAAACCACCATGAAATGTCTGCTGGGTAAGGGCACTGTGGCCGGCAGGATGGGAGAAGGGCAGGGAGATTGGAACAGCTGTTAGGAACCCAACCAAAGGAGGGATTAAATCAGAGCTGGATGACAGGGAGGAGAGGAGAGATTCCCACTGGCTGGGAGCTTGATGTGGGAGCCGCCAGCACGGCGTGGCGTGGCGTGGCACGGCATGGTGAGGGGCAGACAGGGAGGAATGTGATAGGTAGCATCTCTCCCACAGCAGGCTCTCCTGGTGCCACAAAGGCTGCAGGCTGGCTCTGACACAATGCAAGGCACAGGGTAGCTTCCAGCCTGCTCAGCAGCTCCAGTCTCGCCCCACACCGCCCCAGCCCTCTCCCAGGTTCCCCCCATCACCCCTCAACATGACAGCAGTCAGGCAGAGCCCCCTCCAGCCTGGCTGTCTGTGCTGCATCCCCCAGCCTTGGCCCAGGCACCCAGACACAGGAGGTGGGAGTGTGGGAGTCATTACCTGTCTGGAGCCAGCTCTCCGTTGGTTTTCCCCTGCACTGGGTCCTCCTTGTACATCCGCGTGCCATAGAAGTACCAGTACAGGGCCCCACTGCTGTCCTCGCCCAGCGGCTCCACGCGCAGGCTGTCGGCGTCCAAGCCCTGCGCCAATCGGGAACCCCCCCCCCCCACAGACGGTGACAAGTTGAAAAGCGGCCACATTGTCACACAAAACATGATGACACCCCTCCACAAACACCTCCCTCCCTCCCTCCTCCTCTCCCACCATGCCACAGCAGCAGTACAGCTGCTCCTCCAGGCCGAGCTGGGAAAATGTTACTCCAGGGGGAAGGCAACGTTCACTCTCTGCCCAGGGAGGGATTTAGATTGACATCTCTAATTTGAATGGCCTCTCTCGTTTTAACATTTCATCTCTGGTGCTCTTGACAGTGAAGGTCTAATTAGTGCTGGCGACAGTCACGCACAGCCCTGAGAAGCTCCCTCCCTCCTCCTCCCTGCCACCACCCTTCCCCCACCTCCCCCAGTACACTTCAGCCCCATCCTTTCATCTCACACCATCCCTCAGCAAGGCAGTCTCGGCTCTCACACAGCCCTGCCGTTAGCGTTGGAGCTTCTCCAAAATCACTCTTCACAGGAAGAGTAGCCAGTGAAACCAATTTATTTAGTGTCTCCCGTGTTATGAATACATCCGCACAGCACAAGGGCCCCAAGAGCAGTCCTAAGCACTTGCCTTGGGCTCTCTGCAAGGCAGGGGAACTGCCAATCCCCTGCACCACCATTGATTTCCTGGCCTTAAAATATGCTTAATGGCATCAACCCTTCTCTACTCAGGAATCATAGAACGGAAGGGCTGGAAGGGACTTTTAGAGATCCAACCCCCCTGCAGAAACAAGTTCACCTAGATCAGGTCACATGCGAACATGTCCAGGCGGGTCTTGAAGACCTCCAAGGAAGGAGACTCTACAACCCCTCTGGGCAGCCTGTGCCAGGGCTCCCTCACCTGAACAGTGAAATAGTTTTTTCTTATATTTAAGTGGAAACTTTTTTATTCCAGCTTCATCCCATTACCCCTTGTTCTGTTGCTAGTTACAATAGAAAAAAGGGATGCCCCAACCTCCTGACACCCACCCTTTAGATATTTGTAAATAATGAGAGCCTCCCTCAGTCTCCTCTTCTCCAGAATAAACAGCTCCAGTTCCTGCAGCCTTTCCTTGTATGAAAGGTATCTCAATCCCCTGATCATCTTGGTGGCCCTGCACTGGACTCTCTCCAGAAGTTCTCTGTCCCTCTTGAGCTGAGGAGCCCAGAACTGGACACAAGACTCCAGATGAGGCCTCATCAGGGCAGAGTAGAGGGGGAGCAGAACCTCCCTTGACCTGCTGGTCACACTCTTCTTGATGCATCCCAGGATGCCATTGGCCTTCTTGGCCATGAGGGCACATTGCTGGCTCATGTTAATTTATTATCAGCCAGCACTCCCTCTGCAGAGCTGCTCTTCAGCAGTTCGATCCCCAGCCTGGTACTGGTGCCCAGCTCCTGCAGCCACACCATTTCTCCCTTCCCTGCTGCCCAAAGCACCTTGAGGAGGTCGAAGACGTCATCTGCATCGAGGCGGTAGTCACAGAGGCGGTGCAGGATCTCCACCCGAGTGCGCAGGGGCAGCTCTTGGAAGGTGGATTCCCGCAAGGGGTTCGGTTTCCCTTCCTCCAACTCCCAGCGGTAGTTGATGATGTCTTCCAGGTAGCTGTGAAACGTCTCGGATCTAACCAGGGAAACAAAGTCCCACACATTCAACTGTAGATCTCCATGCCAGAAACACCTGGGGTGACCAAATAACTTCAACAATCACAGCTAACACACGGAGGAAAACTGTTTCCCATGACAACTATGGCTAGGTGCAGCTCTGTAATACGGGTTCTCAAAACAGGAGCAGTTTCATTGCAACACCATGGGATTTCACATCTTACAGACACAGCTTACAGGCCTCTGCATTACTGTTATTTCTACCCAAGATGAAAGAATAATATGATGTCAACTCAGCCTCATCCTCTTTCTATCCCAATGGGCAGTGGCTTGTGCTAGCACCAACATTGACCCTTTACTAAATTAAGATGCAATGAAGCTGACGAGTCTGATCCCTCTCTGCCTCTCCCCATTTAATGCTCAGACCCTCTTCTTCAACTTTACACTTACTCCTGACATCTGTCATTGCCAAATCCTGCTCCTCTCTCTGACTCTTGAACTAGTCTTCCATGCCCTGGTTCAGTGCCTTAAACCTCACCATAGCTGATCACTTCCTCCCTGCTTTGCTGCTGCATGCACTCCTGTTGTGGCCACTATTTTCCCCTCCTTCTGTCCCCAAAGGTGGGCATCTGCAAGGCCCACTATTAAATGCACATGGCTTAGACCTGACCACACAACAAGGCTAATTCCCAACAGGAACATATCTCTCAAACAGGCTTCAGTCAAGAGGATTCTCCCTAGTCTCCCAGATGATCAAGCTGAACACTTGAGCTCTTCATAAACGCTACTACTGAAATAATCACATTTTCTAGCTCGGCCACACTGTGAGCACCCATTTCGCTCCTAGCAGTTTGCCATATAGCCCAAGGAAAGACACATTTTTTACCCTCATCTGGCATTGAGGGTAAATATCCCCATCTGACACACAATAGACTCCTTGTGGAGCTTAGGGCTAAAAGAACTCCTGTCTATATTTTAATGAGATTTAAGTCCTTATCCTGACTGCTGAAAATTTCAGGGGAGGGAATAAAAAAGGGCTGGTGAGGCCATGTGTCTAAATATAAGACTTTCTTAAGATCTGTTCGTGTCACTTTTGAGTCCTGAAACTTGACAGGCTCTCTCAGCCTGCTTGAGTTGTGTACCCTGAGCACAGCAAAGGGAGAACCCCCCCCCCCCCCCCCCCCCCCCCCCNAGTCATTCTTGCACACACGGGAAGTCCATATGCCAGCAAGAACACCACTGGGTACACATTCCCACCAGTTCTCAAAAATGCAGATCAACTTGATAGGTTTTTGGCACAACCGGATTACTCTATATGATTAATGGAACCATGCCAGCACTACAGAATTGCATTTGCCTGAGAAATTGTTGACTACTACAAAAGCTATTATTTTTTTTAACAAAGAGATAGAGGAGCATGATCCAAGTGAAGAAAGACTGTTAAAAGTCGACATGAAGTTAGCTGTTAAACAGGGGGCTTCACACATTTGGTAAAGACTAGATGTCTTTGCAAGGACCATGACTGGACATGGAAGAACGAGGGAACAGATGCCACATGATTCCTCAAGTCATGTCCACTTGGCAGCGTTCCTCCTCCTCCTCGAGTGGAGAGAAGTTGATGCTACTACCCTGCGGATCACTCCCCACCAGCCTGCTTCTTTCTGACGTCAAATGCCAGCTGACCTCCCAGAGATATCTCCTCTCACTGGATGAATGTCATCAGTCCTCTAGCTGTATTTAACAATAGATGCTTAAATGTACCTGTGTCTTCTGCAGCCGAGTTTGCTCTTTTCTCCATGACACAAGTAAAGCATTAAAATTTCATTGTTTTGCCCAATTAGTATCAGCAATCAAACAAATGCAGCTTGAAACTGACAAAGTTCAGTCAACAAAGGAGGACTGACTGTTTTATGAAGTACTTTCTGTGCTGCCCCAAGCACTAATTTTAGAGTATAGAATCATAGAATCATTTCGGTTGGAAAAGTCCTTTAAGACCATCAAGTCCAATCACTGACCTCACACTGCCAAGCCCACAAAACCCCCATGTCCCTCAGCACCACATCTATGCGGCTTTTAAGTATCTCCAGGGGTGGTGACGCTATCACCTTCCTGGGCAGCCCCTTCCAATGTTTGACAATTCTCAGTGAAAACGTTATTCTTAATCTCCAATCTTAACTCCTGCCCAGTGCAATCTGAGGCTGTTTCCTCTTGTCCTATCACTCATGAGACAAGAGACCTTCTCACCTTGCTACAACCTCCTTTCAGGTAGTTTTAGAGAGTGATCACGTCCACTCCCAGCCTCCTCTCTCCAAACTGAACAATTGCAGTTCCCTCAGCTACTCCTCATCAGACTTGTACTCCAGACCCTTCACCAGCTTTTTAAAAAACTACAGCGAGTATCCTTTAAAAAAAAATAAAAATTTAGTGCACAGTACACCTACCTGAAGTAGCTCTGCATTCCCACATTGTCTTCCTCATATACCTCAAGCTTCCAGCAAGGACTTGGCAAAAAGTGTGACACTAGATTCTCTTTACAGACTCCTTACGTTTAAGAGTTCTGTTTGATTACACGTGGCTTAAATGGTAGATAATTACTGAAGTCGTTGGATTAAAACAAACAAGAAAAGGACAGATTTGATTAGCTCTCAGAACAGAAGTAGTGATGAGAACATTTTCCTGAAAGCAGGAAAACAACACCTGTGTTTGGATGCTTAGTCCGTCACAGATGGGGAATCACTATAATAGCTCAGAGACCATTTGAGTTTCAGACACCTGAGTTCAATTGTTCAACTCGGAGCTCAAGGCAGAAGATTTTTCATCAGATCTCTGATGAAGAGATACATACAGAGGTTCTGGTTATTTGGTTATTTTTAACAAAAATTTACTGGAAAAAAAAAGAGTTTCCCTAGGATCCCGAAAAAGTTGTGGTGACATGGGATAAGAAGCAAAAAAAGCCACAGATAGTTTTGTCTGCTCCTATTTTTTCTGGCTATTTTTTTTCCCTGCCAAAAAAGAAATGCAAGGGCATGGATCAGATACTTTTACCACATGCATAAGTTCACTTACCTTGCTCTATCATTTTGGCTACTCTCAAAGAAAACTGATCCAGGAAGTGTCTCAATTCCAGAAGATTATCTGAAATCTTCGGCTATGTAACTCTCATTCCCACTGGAGACTGGCTCTGTTGACTTAACCAATTTGGTTTGAGCTTGGCTTTCACATAAGTGGCTAACACTAGAAACTTCTGCCATTCACCCAGCATTCAATACATTACAAGCTCTGTTCTCAAGACTACTTTGAGTTCCTACCCTCATCAATTTTCAAAGACAGCTACTGTGCATTTGTCCCTTTGAATAAGGATAGAAATGAGAACCAGAGATGCAAACCAGATGTGCCAAGGCATTCCCACTCACTCTCAGTGTTACCCAATTTATGTTTTCCCTCTCAATAGGGACGTTTCTTCAGAAAAATGTGGGGTGCTCATCTTCAACCTGCCTGCCACACCTACTTAAACTATAGGTTAGTCTGTCTCTATTAAATTTCCCCTTTGAAAAAGCTTTCTCAAACAGCCCCCTTGGCTTGGAGAAGAAAATCTGCAAGGAGCATAGCAATCTGCAAGAACCCTGCCCTTGAGGTGCAAAGCAGAAATGCTCAGGACCAACTGCTTAGCGTTATCCATAAAGTTGAATACCAAGGGTCAAACAGCCAAGGTCCAGGAGTGGAATGACCCGGATGCAGCCTGTCAAATACCCTTTTTTCAAGTTCACCAATAAGAGAGTAATATAGCTGCAGATGTGGCAACTCCTACAGAGTCTGTGCTGCAGTTGAGACCCTCCAAAAATCCTTTCTCAGATGGGAAGAAGGTAGGAGGGAGTTCACTGGGCTGAGATAGTTGTATCTCTTCTCCTGAGATTTTCAGCACCACTGAGACTTGTAAAAACACTGAACTAATGGAGGCAACATTAGGTAAGCAATGTCCTTTTGCTACAAATTGGAGTATTCCCAAGGAGGATGAAATGGTACAGTAACACATTCTGTCTCAGGGCATGTATCTAAGGAAGATAACTCTCTCCTGGAAGTAAATTGGGGATCCTAGAAACAATTTATAAAAAGTTTGAGACCATGGGCCATGACTTTCACTTTACCCCAACCACTTCTACTTCCCCCTGGCACAAGCATCTTCCATACAGTTCACTAACCAAGGGAAAAACGCTACAGAAACCATCTACAAGAGGTCTGAAAAGTTACCTTAGAGTACTCTTTAACTGCAAAACTTCATCCTTCCCACTGACTGTCCTCCTCACCTCAACTTCACTAGCACCATTAACGTTTTGGGAAACTGTGACAAGGTCTCCCTCACTGACACAATATCTCTTACTTTGCGGTTGCTGCCTGATGTGCAAACCAATTTGGACAGCTGTAGTGGGAAAGTGGTGGTATATTACATGTGTGTATCAGTGTGAAGCATCCCAAATGGGTTCAGGTGCTTCTGCAGAGGGGCTGGACTAGATGATCTCTAAAGGTCCCTTTCTACCCCTACCATTCTATGATTCTATGATTTCTCATGAGCTCAGTGCAATCCTTAGTCTTGTCCCTGCTATGCTCTAAAACAAGTCAGAGGTCACTACTTTACTTTTGCAGTGGTTAGAAAGGAGGTGAAAGCTGTATCGCAGCTGTGGTCGACAGTTTTAATCATATGTTGCAGATCTCTATATAGACAACAGGAAATCTGGGACACAGGGAAGGCCGTAACCCAGCACATCAGTGTCAAAGGGGAAGAAGAACAGCAGACGATTCACAACAGTACCAGTGAGGTCGCAGCTCAAGGTGCCTGTGATCTTTACTGGCAGCTGCAAAAAAATCAGGACATAAAGAAGACGGGAGCAAGCCAAAGGAGGGGCTCCTCTCCAACATGGGTATCAGTGTCCAGAACAGTCAAGAGAAATGATACACCCCCCGAGAGCTCAGAGCTGCAGCCTGGCCATCTGCCGCCCGGCTGCCTCCCAAAGAGGGACGTTTCTCTGTGCTCCAGGAGAGGGGATCCAAGGACTCCTCCCCCCGCCTGGCGATCCCAATTCAGCTGTCTGCCTCCACCATGCCTTCCTCTGCTTGCAGAAGAAGGGCCCTTCCCATTGCCTGAGCTTTTAGTGAGTGAGACCATGCTCTACTGTCAGAAAAAAGAAGTTTGGCCAGTGCACCTGTCACAGTGCCCAGCTTCCCAGAGGGGTTCCTTTGGAGACCTCTGGAAGAGAGGGTGAAAATGTCACAGAGTTTATGGAAAAAACTGCTCGGAGCTTCTGGTGAGCACACTGAGGAAGGGAAAAGTTGCACCTAAAGACCCCAGCCCCCCAGGCACCCTGTAGGGCAAACTCAGTGTGAAATTCCTTCTGAGAAAACCCAGAACTGCTGAGGCTGGATTTACGTGTACATGCATAAAAGACTGGGTGGGTTTTTTTTTTGTCTCATGCCCAAAGGAAACAGAGCCACTTGTACTTTTAGTTTTAAAGCCTCCAAAGTAAATCAAATCTTGGCTAGGAAACTGTAAACAAAATCAAGCCAAAAAAACAACAGCAAAAACAAACACTGATTCAGTAAGAGAGTCCGCATGTCAATCTGCACTTCCTGCAGGCAGGGTGCCACAGCCCAACTGTGGAATTACTGTTACAGTGCACTCCCTATCTGATTTATTGCTGCCAATTTCGTTGCAAGCCCTTCCATCTTCACCCCCCTCAAAAAAAAAAAAACAACAATCCACCCAAAAACCTAAAAACCCCCACAAAAACACCCCGACCCTATGGGAGTAAAAATTGGGTTAAAAGAAGCAGCATTAGGGCAAGGAGTTGGAAATACTGGAGACAAAAATCTATCAGTGATGTTCAGATACTGCTGGCACATACAGATAAGCCTTCTGAAAGTTCAGATGCCAAATAATTTCCTGGACTCACTAGCTAGAATATCTATCATGTTGACAGTGTTTTCAGTTTCTTGTTTCATTTAATTTACAAATGCAACGGAAGAGTAAATACTGGAACGCTCTTGAGCTAATATTGCTGGGAAGATGGCAAGCCTGACCTATGTCTAATCCCAGCCAGTGTATTGTTCTGTACTTGAGAATAAAACCAAGAACCCTGACAAACTGGCAGATGACAAAAAGCAAGAACAACAGACCTCCTCCACCTCCTGCCCAAGAGTAGTATGTGGGAGGAACACAGAAAACAAGACTGCATGAGTTCAGCCTTTCCATCAAAGACTATTTCAACATAAATATAATTACTCTAGTAATTACTCTTTTTACAGAGTTAGGAAGTAAGAAAAAATAATAGAGGTGATACTTCTGTCTGGTAAAAGATTTAAAAGCTGAAAAAGACTTGGATTCCCTCAGCCACCTAGCACAAGTATTGCTTTTACAAGGTTCTCAGTTGTAAGTGAAAAAAGACTTCTTGGGCATCTAATTCACAGCACACAAGAGAACTGGTTTTGCCTCTGTGATATCCCTACTTAAAAGAAACAACAACAACAATCAAGGTCTTATCAGAACAGACGTTTTTTACCACAGATTTAATTTTATGGACTGAAGATATTTCACCTTATGGGCTGGCACCTTTTAAGTTCTGAATTGGCAAAAAGGCACCAGCTTGGTGATGGGAGTCACTCAGGTGTTAATGAGAGCATTAATGGACAGATGGGATTCAAGATATTTCTCCCTTCTACAACCAAGACGGCAGCTTCTTTGCTACAGCAGAGATCGGGAAAGCTTAATTCTTAACAAGCGTACAAGATCTGGCACAAAGGCAAGCCCTCTGGAAGGTAACGGGAAAGATTCAGGGTTTGCTGGGATAACCTCAGTCAAACATCATTAACAGGGTCAGGAGAAGCAAGGCCTATTTCAGAAGGAAAAAGAATGTAAAGGACTCCATGTTCAATCTATTGTGGCTTGTCAGAAAAAGAAAGCTGAGTCTGACCTTAGAAGCAATATGAGTTACTATCGCCAGCCTGACCTTGAGCTCTCATGTAACAATGGAGAATTTTTCTTTTTTAACTGTATTAATGAGTTTTCTTATCTGAGATGGGGGAGGAAGCCTTATGGACCAGCTTGTACTTTACCATCAAACAATTTACCCTACTAAAAAACTAAATCGGGCACGACGCAGGGGAAAAAAAAACAACAAAACTCCAGGAGAGTAAAGGGTTGGGTAGCTACATTCCCCACTTCTTTCAAAACCCTCTGTGTGTGTCTCACCCAGAAGGTGTGCAAGCCAACAGAAAGCACAGACTCCTCAGACCATGGGCCAACTTGTCGTCAGTGCAATCAGACTGGCAGAGGCTCAAGGGCAACAAGCACCTTGAAGTTCAAAACACTTCAATGCAGCAGAGCAAAATGACCAAGAAGCTGAAGATCTAGGAATCCTGACCTTAAGCTTCAACATCCACATATCGTTTCCCTGCAGACTTCACAAATCCATTCCAGGGACAGTCTCAAGTGAAGCAGTAACTCCTGGCCACTCCAAACTAGTGACAGACCTCATCAAGGCTTGGTCCTGGCAGAGACCTTGTAATGGAGGAAACAAACATCCAGGCTCATCCTGCTTTTCAATGCCCTCTTTTGATTCATGACTGGACAAAACCAGCTGGCCTACAAGGGACTGTGAACAAGAGGAGGACAGCTGACTTTGACAGACCCTGGATGAGAAAAATGGGGAAAAATAATAACAGTAATTAAAAAAATTAAAAATCAAACAAGATTGATCCAAGCTCCAGAAAGACAGCAGATTTCTGGGGCATAAGGCTATCACAAGGCATGTCCAAACCTACCATCCAAAACTCAAGTGATCCTGTGCCTTACTTTTGTGGTCATAAGGAGTGTTGGCAGTAAGAAGAGGTGAAAGACACCTGAAGAACTGCACGGGTAGGTTGCACAGAGTGGCCTTTGTCTTTACTCTTGCTGAACAAGGGAAAATATTCCCTTCCTTCTACATTACAACCATGGTTTTCTTTCAAAGCATAAAGACACACCAAATAAAAGCTGATTAGCCAATGTTACGTAGTGGCAGACCTTCCCTAAAGCAGTTTGGTCTAATTCCTGGGTTTGACAACCTAAAACATGAGTGATCAGGTTTCCACATCCATAAAAGACAGACCCAAGTTTTCCACACAGAGGACAGCAGGGTAAATTCAGCACATCAGCAATTCCTGTTCCCTGCCTCTCACTTGTTCAACTCATAACTTTCTTCTTAAGCCCAATGTGGCATTGAGATTAGCCCCAAGAATATGTTGAAGAGATGCTTAGAGAAGACATCACAGTTCTGGATCTTTCTTCCAAGATGGTAAAGCAAATGGAGGACAGAAAGTTGCCTAGCAGAAGAGCTGCTCGATCTTGCTAAGGAAATCTAATTTACCCAGTTGGATGCCAGGGAATCCACTGTCTTCCCAGCTGCACCCCTAAAGTGTTCATGTTTAGGAGAGGTAAAAAGCTAAGAAAAAACAAGGCTGTCAGCAGGTAAGAATGCTCCATCCCTGCTCCTAGTCATCTTTCATTTCACCTTGAGCTATCTTCCATACAATAAAAACTGGGGAAGCTGGAAGGGGAGCTGGCAGATATGCTGTATCCCACAGAGAAGGAGAATAGGAACAGCTATGGAGCTAGGCAGTGTCTCCCGGGAGGCAGAGAGAATGGAGGGCTGAAGTGGGCTGTCTAGTCTAATAAGGGATCACACCACAGGAGCATGTGCTGGTTTGACAGAAGCAAGTGCAGCCACTTAACCTGGGTATGACAGTTGAAGTGGGAGCAGTGCTTTGCTAGCCCCAAAGAAGGGGAGCACGAAGAAAGAAAGGGAAGCCACAAGGTCACCGCAGCTGCCCACTCTTCAAGGAGGTTCTAGGTCTGCTTGTGCACACTTCTCCCCCCAGCCACAGCACAAAAACTGAGCAACCAAGGAAGCTTGCAGCTTGGGCTCTTCAGCATTACTAAACCACACTCACCACCTCTTGAATTAGATGAGATGCATTTTTACCTGCTGTGAGACAATATGTGCTCCTTCTTTTTGCTCACACGAGGGATGGGAGGCAGCAAGTCAGCTTTCCCAAGAGATGCCAGCTGTAGGAACTGAATTCCCCTCTCACACCAGTGTGGCAAAAGGGTGTGCTCTGATCTTTCCCAGCTGCCTATGGTCCATGCTTCTGCTGTGATTCAGGTTTTATCTAGCAACAACTCTATGCATGACATAGCTGCTGGAGGTGACTCCTTTGTTATTTTGCTGAGAGAAGGCAGAAAAGCAGCAGAGATACCAGCACAGATACAGCACTGTCCCACATCAGCTTCTTCTGAAAAGGCTCTTCCCTGAGGCTGGCAAATGCCGGGGACAGGCAGGAGTGTTGAGATAAGTGTTTATTTGATCTTCTCTTCCCCATTCACCCTGGATTTTTCACTGCTTTATGTTCACAAAACGCCAAGGCAGCTAATCAGTGCTCTGTGACCCCTGTTAATTGGGCTGTGTGAGAGAAATGCAGCACTGGCAGGAGAAATCACACATACCTGTTACTTTGAACTGTCCTGTCATTTTGTCTCCCTGCTTGCAGGAGCTCCAAGCACCCTTCTGTGAGCCAGGGCTACTCTATTTTTGTCGCCCTCCCCAGGACCAGCAGGAGGGGCCACAAGTGTTTCATGTTGCCATCCTACCTCTAACACCTCAAGGTACAGAGAGGCAACAAAGAGGCATGTTTGTTGCTTCTCCTTCCATGTGAGAAGGTGAAAGCAATTTTTGGTGAAGGAAATACAATCTGAAGGTGCTGATGGCCTTTCTTCCACTTACACCAAGCTGCTCCTCACTACTCTTATCTGTCTCTCTGTTGCTCCCTCTGTTCCTCCTCACTGCAATACCAGGAAGAAAAGAGCAGATGCCCAGCATCCATTTCCCTGTCTCAAGAGACCAGCAGCCCGTTTGGCCAAGAAAGCCAGAGAAAGAAAGCAATTGGTGTGAAAACGTGAAGCACAGGAGAAAAGAGAGGTTGGATTTGCCATGTTTGGATTATGCAGTACCTGGAGGATGCAGAAGATGCATATGGTTAACTAGATACACACTGGGTACAGAGGCCTGCATGTCAGTTTTAGGTAGGAGCAAGGGCTGCTTGTGTATTTTGTTCTCTGATTAGGAAAAATAAGAACTTGCAACACAAGCAGATGCAAAACCAGAGCAGCCAAAACCACTCCAAACAACAGCTGAAGGTGTATGGTACGAAAGGAAGAGAAAGCCCTGGGGACAAAGGGAATGCATACATTGCCCAGATTCAGATAATACTAACAGGGTTAAAATAAAACCTGATGACTACCTGCTTATTTTTCAATGCTATCTCAACTCTTCCTTCAAATTTGGTGAGTCTCTGCATAGTCTCCATGAAGTGAAGATTTGTGCTCTCAGTGCATGGAGGGGTTTAGGGTAACAATATGGACAGAGAAGTAGAAGGGCCCTCCTCCACTTCTGAAGCTGCAATTTGAGTGAAACTGATTATAAGAAATCAATAGTTTGGATAACTGGATTAAAAAGAGGTAAAAACAATTCTGCTAAAAGATCTTGAAATATCACTGTGGTGAGCAAGCAGCATTGCTGCATATATTTGTAAAAACAGGAACTGAGATAGCAACAGAGGAACAGAAGAGATTACATTGAATGAATACAAAGAAGTGACTTGAGAGTTTAAAAACTGTGTTTTTCCTTAGTTGTAACTGCATAAATATGTTTAATTAAGTGTGATTATATTATTTTTCCACTAGCATTGTTGGGTTTGACCCAGGATGACCATGTTCACACCAAAGGTGTGTTTAAATACACCTCCCTAGATTTGCTAACATACTAACCCCACAGATAACTCTCTACTTCATTGTTTATTCAATGTTACCTTTATGATGCTATCCTAAAATTATTAAAAGGCACAATAACAATTCTGTTGCCTTCAGTCTTTTATGTACAACCCATGAGAGCAGCAAGAGGTGATTTAAATACTAAGAGGAAACCAGTTCTGTAATCAGACACTAACATGCATTTTCCCACCTATCATCATGTTGAAACAAGCACCACAGCTCCAGCATGGAGGAAAGCAGGTGATATTGCAGCTACTCTTTGTCTTTTTGTCTAAAAATAGATATTTCTTTTCCTTGAGATATGGCTGAAATTGTAAAATTTCATGCTTCTGGAAATATCAAGGAACCTCCAGAAAATTCCTGGTAAGATGGTCTGTCGCAGATAACCTGCCTGTCTGAATAGGAAGACGACTTGAATGACCACCAAGCAATAAACAGCTTCTGTTTCTTTATTGGGGGTTGCACTGGACAGTCCATCAGTTACAGAGGAGACAAGATGCATGTCCACAGCACGATCAGCTGCTCTTTTCCTGCCACGAGGAATCAGTTTAGTTGAAGGAGACCAAATAAAAGAGGCAATATTCATTACTGAAGCTTTACCCAGAAAGAGGCAGAGCTGTTACTAGAACAGGGTGGTACCAGTACTTATGCCACCACACTTTATGTCTGAGGGGCAAAGGACCAAGGAAAGAAGTTATCTCATCTCAAGTGCTTATGTTAAATCAATGATAGAACTGAAGATATCTATCACACTTGAGGGTGATGTCAGGCTGGCATGTGATATTGCAGGAGGATACAAGGAAATGTCTAAGTGGATGTCACCTCTTGCCATGTGATGACATTGATCTTGGCTGGGGAAGGGTCATGGGAAATGGCTTTCATTAAGCAGTGAATTCTCTGGCAGGCTAGTGAACAGGGTCAGATGGAGCCCACCGCTTCCCTGTCCAATCAAATCTACCACGGCAGCTTGACTGGGAACATGAATTTTTCCCTGACAGTATGCTCAGATGAAGTGGCAAGAATCTCCTGAGACTCTGAAGTACAGTGTTCTGTCAGGTTCAAAATCAGAAAATGAGTGATAGACACCACTAGAAAAGGCAGAATGGCAGAAGGCAGAAGAGAGGCCCCGAGTTTCAGAACCAATACCGGCATGTGTACTGAAGGCACTGGAGTGTAGACTGGCACTGATGGACAGGAAGATAATTGTGATGAGATGTCATGAATGACATCAGTACTGAGGTGGGTAAAACCATCAAGACAGAGGTGCAGAGTAAGAGAGCCAGCTGAAGAATGCACTGATCTGCAAGGCACAGCTGTTCTCCTGGTGAAGTGTAAGATCACCAAGAGAAGAACAAGCAATACTTATGTGAAACTGGAGACTTTACAGACACAACAGCAGGCAGCAGGCTTGATGACACTGACAACTGCATCTGTAATTATGTCACTTTTTGTCATGATGCAGTGGAAAAGCAAAGAACTTAGGATCTCTGCAGAGCACATGCTCCCAAAGTAGTAAAGCTGAAACATGGCAGTTCTCAAAGTCAATTTTTGGGCTCAAGGAGCAGTTCCTGGACCTCAAAACAAAACTATCTGACTTGGACATTTCTGAGCACAAGTTAACAAAGAGAGGTACACATTGCTCTCTGCCCCCCTCCCAGAGATTCTTGACAGCCTTGTAAAGGAAGTCAAGACAAAGGCAGGGGTTCCCCAGGTGGGCTGGAATCATCATCCTGAAAGGCCCTGATGAGCAGGTGAGAGCTGTTCCTTCATCCCTGACATGGGTGGATGTCTCCCAGCACCCCTCAAGAATTCAGAGTGCAGCATTCTTGTCTGCTTACTTTTTCCCCAAGGCTTATCAGACAGGATGGGAATCACTTATAAGCATAATGATCTCACAGCCAGGACAGTGTCTGAAGCCTGGGGGCTTCTGCATTGCTTCTGTGTCAAGTACCTTTAACTTTGAATAACAAGAGGCAATCTCTGGACAGATCAAGGAGGAGGGGAGAAAAAAGAAAATAAAAAGGACCAGTTTAACTTAACCCAAGACATGGTTACATGTTGATAGATATAACAAAAAGCGAATGAGAAGGATCTGCATGGTCAAGAGAGAAACAAGTACCTTAGGGGAAGCCAACTGTCTCTCTCAGTGGATAATTTGGGTAATGTTGGCCTAGAGTGAGAGGCCTTGTAAGATGCAGGCTGCCAGCTACTGCTTTGAAGGGTTCTGCTAAGGGAGACTTTGGCTCATGTATGATGTGTGGACAGCTAGTGCATGCTGATCTGACCTAGACATGCAGGAGATGTGCAGTCCTTAAAGGAGAGCCACACAGACACAATAAAGTCTGAGAACTGCTGCTGTGCCACTCTGCTCTTGCCACAGGCTGCCTCCATGAGCACACTTTCACTCCAAAGGCATTGAGATATTTGCACCTTGTTTTTTATCTTATTCTGTGTGACCTTGACAACCAACCATACAGCATATGCCCAACAAGAAGGCACTTCAGATGACCGACCCATATCTCAGGAGGGACAAACACGGCCTTCTGGGTGGCCTAAAGGAACATACCTAGAGCCCCACTTTCACTTTTTGACAGCAAGGGCTTCAGTCAGTCAGTGACAGCATTCCACTTCTCCCTCACTTGCATCTAACCTGGCTTCAATTCATGCTTGCCAATTTTTAGCCACATGCTTCTTTCTTTCTACTATGGTTATTTGATAACTGTCTTTCTGAAGAGAAGCAGATTAACCCTCCTGAGCTGGAGCTGATTCACTTACAAAAGACTCAAATACATCTTCTTATATTCTGAAAGAGTAAATAGGAACAGTGCTTACTGTGCCTCACATTCAGACTGGAAGAGGATCATTACTTACTATTCATTCCTGGGTCCTTGAAGAACAAGTGAAGCCAGCTTAATGCTGCATTGTTCATTCCTAGTGCCAGTCAACAGAAAGCATGCTCCCAATTCACAGCCATAAGGAAACACAACAGTATTGCCACAAGCTCTTCCAATTGTTTAGGGGCTGTAGAAAGGACCTTAGGGTATTACAGTGATGATGAGCACTGTGGGGAAGGAGGTAGAGTTATTGTCTTGATGATGATGGGGAAATAGGGTGCATGCATGTATTATGGCACAAACCCATATGAACTGAGCTCTTATGTGCCTTGCTGCTCATATTAAAATATACATAATGTTGGAGAAGAGAGGCCCTTCTGAGGCAAAAAATACCTAGCATGGGGTTGCCTTGAGGCAAACAAGCTTAGAAAATTCATCACTTGGAACCAGTCCCATATTTTACAAGTTTCTGGGGACAATGGATAAAACCAAGCTTTTACAGATAAATAAATTGTTCCTAAAGAAGTCTCTTTTGGGATTCATTTCAGAACAAGTTTTTCCTCTACATTTCTCAAAAGTTTAAATCACTACACTAGTTGAGCCAGAAGGAAGCCAAGGATGGATGGAAGGTTACATGATAGAAAAATTAAAAGTGTAGGTGGCTTCAGAACAGAGACTGACATAAAACACTAAATTATTGCAGTGGCTTGGCAGCTGGCCAGCAGCCACCTCAGCTGTTCATCAAGCTCACTGAGGCTAAAAGACTCCAAAAAAAATACTTTCAGAACTTCTCCAATATTCACCCTTGGACTATAGACCAGTTTCTGAACCTGGCTGAGGTGCTGGGAGGTGGCCTGCAAAGCCAATTGTGCTGCAGCAGAAGTCCTGCACTGGTGGTGTGGAGCATCACTGTCTTGAAATGCCAAGTCTTGAAAAAGTGAGAGCAGAGGTTTCATGTGAAGCGAACTTCCCCATCCTGTCTGTCTTCATCACTTTGTCTTTTGTTCCTTCTAAGCAGAAGCTGTTCTTACTCACCTTCTTGATTTCTTTCTTCACCATTGCTTTCTTCCTCCTCTCTGGAGTACTTGGCAACATCAATAACTCAAAAATGCAGCTGTCCATTTCATATTTCAAACTCTGACAGCAGCATGATGACATCATTGCAGTCTCCAAGACCCTTGACTGACCGTTCTCTATTCATCCTTTCAAGTTTAGCCACTTATTCCTCCCTGTCAATGTTTTGCATAACTCCCTCACCCCAGCTATCCAATCTATTTCTCATTCATCCATCTGCCCTGACAATAACAGCACAGCTTTCACACTCTTTTTTTCTTCTACCATTTTCATCCCTTATTCACTGCAACACCTATGGAATAGCACTTCCAGAACGTGCTACCAACTTTTCTTCAAATTATCTTTAAAGATTCACTTTATCCATCTGAGAATCAAAGACATTTACTTAGCTTTATTTATACTTGAACTCTATAATTTAATTCCACTGTGCTTCTCATTAATCTCTGAATGACCGTGTTATTTTACTGCTGTAATCTCATCCTTCCTTTCCCAACACCTGCCAGCTGCCTCATTTTCACTTTTTACCCTTTAAAAGGCTCACCTTGCATGACTTGACTATTATTATAATAAATATTAATATTAGCTTCAAGATGAGCAAGGTTGCTACTTCATCTCCCTTGCCCCCTCACAGTATCTCCTGTGCTGATGATACTGGGTCGATTCCAGAGGCCATCTACCAATCTCTGTGATGTATGCAAGGCAACACTTGTTAAAAGTCAGACTGTAAACGATGCTGATCTTGTTGATACTCACTTAGCATTCATGAATACGATTCTGAGTTAGCAAGGTGCTTTGTGGCTAGGCCATTGAAACATCTGTTATGATCAAGGTCATTGATAAAACTGCAAGTGCTGGCTGTTAAAACTCTTTCTGAAAAGGGGTGGTCTCCAGGTCTGCTGCGACAGAGTTTAGGCTGTTTGCCCCAGACTTTATGGAACAGACTGAAGCGTTGAAATCATTCAGATTGTTCTAGTATCTTGACTGAGCTATTCCCTGCTCAGCTCACCAACAGTATCCAGGAGACTGAAAACTTGGCATCGGCGTGCCAGCTATCCCAGTTGACCTGACACTTTATTCCCTAGACCAGATCAACATACAGCAGTTCTTAAAGGATTCAGCTCACTTAGTCACGTGCAAAAGGGCAATTTCAAGGTGTTACATATTTTATTAAGTCAGTTTTACCTAAACATGAAACCTGGCACTAACCCCCAAAGTAACCTGTAAAGACACAGTCCACACAGAATAAAGGACAGGGATGGGGGCAAAACTGAGGAAACAGAAAGAAGAAACTAAATGCTCAGAGCTTTTAAACACAACCCTCGTTAAAGGGCATTGATGGGTTAGAAGATTTCAGATGATCCCTTATCTCTTTCTGATGAAAGCTCAAGTAAGTGATTACAGAGCAAATATTAGAAAATAAGCAGAATAGAGGTGATATTCTTGATTGGTAATTCAACAAGTAGGGAATATAGCTCTTCAGATGCCACCACTAAGAATATGAAGGAAGATTGCGGAGAAAGGAAGAGAAGTTAAGGAATATCTTTTTACTATCCCTTTTAGAACAAACCAAGCCAAAGACTTCATGGTTAGTTTACAGCTCCAGAAAGAGCTCAAAGTGGGTGCAAAACAGATGATCCACTTAGGAAGAAACAATTCCAATGCAGTACTGGAATAAATAAGGAGAAATGGTTAAAAAAAACAGAAGTACCTAAGGAAGCAAATGACATCTGTGGTGCCAATTATATAGCATACAGAGTATATAAAAAAAGAGGTAAGAGCGGGGATATTGGTTTTGTTACTCTTTACTTTCTGGCACCTTTGTCCTTGCTGAAAAAATAAAACATAAAAAATGTTACAAGAAAAGGCAATTAATTTTTTTTTTCCCAAGGGACAATAGTAGCATACAAAAATAGCTCCCAATGAGAAATATGATATAGATATTGAAACTTGTTATGCCGTCACATAAGAAAAACAGCAAAAATGCAATAATAGAGCAGTGAAGAATGAGTTTCATCCAAAGAAGTGCTGAACAGCAGGGGAGCTTTTTTGG
Source organism: Urocolius indicus (assembly GCA_013401255.1). NCBI lineage: Eukaryota > Metazoa > Chordata > Aves > Coliiformes > Coliidae > Urocolius > Urocolius indicus. The sequence goes on from WBNH01007268.1 coordinate 68,225, forward strand.
ATTATTTTAGTTGAGTGTACACATCCATGTCACACCATCACTTCTTACTTAAAAACAGCTGCAGAAGGCTCCTGCTGCGGCCGCTGCCGTTAGCTGAAGCTCTGATCTTCCTGTCTTGATACAAGTCATCAAGCCGCATTTCCTGCTGGAATTAAAGTAGCAGCCCCTAGGGACTATGCAGCTGCCCAATTTATAATCTGAAGTAAGCACTAGTTGTTTTTTTTTTAACTGCTTAATTTTTATTTATTTATTTGTAACAAAACTCAAATTCTATTAAGAGTTTTCTCCCTCTTCACTTTCCAGACATTTGCATTTTGAAACAATTAAAAGAAATCAGACATTGCAAAGGCTGTGAACAAAAAGCTAGAGGGAGGAAATAAGTATGGATAAGATCACTGGCCTCAAACCAAACTGTACCTATAGCATAAAACTGAGCCAAGAGATAAACAAAAAGCTTCAAGGATAGGACTTACCGTGTCGTTAACAGTTAGATGGAATGGATGATGTATAAATACTATGAAAAATATTCATAAACCAACAAAAGCTCAAGATAATGGCACAAAACTATTTTGGGTCAGAGCAAAAAGATGAGAGCAATGGGGAAAATATCCTGGCCAAGTGCTCAAACCAGCTGGTACAAGGCAAGGACAGCTACAGACAGGGCTATCGCTATAGATGCTAAAAGACAGAAATTAAAACTACTGTCTTTTTTATTCTGTACTTCTACAGTGCTTAACATGGCAAGAACCAGGACAATGAAGAGTGTTCCTAACAGCTATGATAGGTTATGATAAACAAAAGTTTGGAGAAGATCATGTGGCATCTCATTAACTAGTCTTTGCAGTTAAACACAGATATCCATAACGCAAAGGAAGTCTAAAGTTTCCAGACAAGCAGGGTCAAAAACCAGTCTCTCCCTTGTATGTGATCCCTATTTCTTTTTTTAAGAAAAAAAAAATAAATCTGTCATAAAGAATACCAAACCCAAGGCAAAGTTGCTCTATTTCAAAACCAACAATCACAGAACTCTACAAAAGTATTAATGTCTTTTTTCCCCTCAAAGAGTAAAAAGCAAATTGAATGAGAGTATGTTAAATTGTGCATTAGAAGGGCTCTCAGCTAGGTTCCACTTCCAAAATTACTTGAGAGCAGATTATAATTAGCAAAGGTATGTGACAGTTTTATACCCCTCTATGATGCATGATTAAAGCCAGGCAGCCCAGCTCCGCTGCAAGTTCTGCACGCCATCAAAACAGATGTGACAAGAACTACAAGCTGCTCCCAGACAGACTGTGAGAAAGCATAGGCAGATAACGTTTTGGCCATCAAAGAGGTAAGACACAACTAATTAAACCTCAAAACCTCTTGGATAAGTAGGTAAACTATATTTTATTTGAGATTATATGAAGCATCTTGCGCTGCAGTGCTCCAGCCCAAGAACAAGTTCCTACCTTCCTCTCAGAGGTGCAACAGGGCACAAACTTTACAGCCTAAAGATTAACAGCTCATAGCCTTGGAATGGGGACGCAGAGCACCAACGACTGGAGAAATTGCTGCTATAATGCAACTGTGATGATCTGTTAAACTGCTGATTTTTCTCACTCCAGACAGATACCTACTATCTGTGGCAAGAGCCAAATATTGAGTCCTGGCTCACTGTGAAAATCCAAACCTAAATTCCACACAAATTCTGTCACTTTACATTTGCACATTCACTGAGCATTCAGAAGAATCAATTAGAGGCTCAGCTCCACTGAGGACAAACTAGGTACAATAGGGAAGCTATGCATCAGCCAAGGCCTATGCCTCTTGAACTCAGCTTAGAAGGAACAAAAGTGATGGAAATAGGGGAACAAGGAGAATTCTAGGCTTAAAAAACACACACCGATTTTGGACAAATATTCTATGGCTGGGTTGTAAGCGTGAAACACAGAGTGGGGCAAGTTTGTTTTTGAGAAGTGTATCCAAGCCATCTGTTTTATTGTCATTTATCTACAGATTTCCATCTTTAGACTACATCCTAATGCTTCTTCCTTCCTGACACCTCTCTGCATATAGCACTCTCAGTTTCCAGGTACCCTCACTCTATGCTTCCTCTGCAGTTCTTCAGAGCCCACTCCTCTAAGGTCCCAAGGGCTCCTGGCAATTTTCCTGGTCCATTCAAGTCAACTATTTCCACCGCACTGCTCCTGCTGCGTGCGTTCTTTTCCTCATCTCCTCTGCAGAAATAATTTTGCTGGTTATTCCTCTGTCTATGAGGTAGTCTTCTTCTATAGGAGGTGCTATACGAAGGGTATGACTGTTTTGTCCTTCAAGCGTGTCATGCTAGAGAAAAGCACAGCCATTGGGGTGAGGTTTAAGTTCTCACAACTTCACTATGTGACTTGGTACTCCTCCATTTCCTATGACACCTCTCATACACAGATAGACACACAGCAACAGCTACGTAGGTACCTACCTGTGCCTCACAGGTACCCTGACTAGGTTGCACAAAGCCACAGTTGGGTTACCAGCTCTCCCTTCTGTGATAATGTTACCTACTTGCAGCTTCTGCATCTCGGAGTTAACCCAAAGCTGTATTTATACAGGGACAAAGCGGGAGCTATATGCAACAATGAATAACTACAAATTGTGGAGTTGCCAGGTGTGGCAGGTGACTATGAATTAGTGTCTACACATGTGTAATCTTCTCCCGACAGACAGCTTACCAAGGCCCAATGATTGATCCACAATTCCACAATTTCTTAGATAAAACAGCCAAGAAAGAGGAGGCAACGCAACTGCACAATTGCTGATCTGGTGAGCCTAACTGCAATCTAATTGCAATCTGAAGAGTTTAGGAGACTCTCACAATGTGGAATTTGTGAAATTTATCAGAGACAAATCTTCCACTGCATGTACAAGTGTGAGCTGCTTAAGGTGGGCAAACACTAAATCCACTACTTTTGTTATGAAGAAACAAACTTGTCGTACGTTTATATATCAAGATTATATTGCTCTGTGCTATTTTGATGATGGAAATATACACAATTTCAGTCACTTTATAATTAAGCTTCTTATCACATCAGTTTCACTTAGAAACTGTAAATGCAAGTGCAGCTGCCTGGTTCAGGTCCTGATCCCCACCTTATGCCCAATGTCAAACCAGCAGCGCAAGAGAACCTACTGAAGTGGCAGATATAATTACACAAAAATAAAATATATAAATTTCATTGAACGTGATCGGTTAACTATAAATAGAGCTTTCTATGCCAATGCACCTGTCTAAGGCTCTGAACAAGAGGAGAATCTCAGGGAGTAGGGTTGCTTAACACCCCTTCTAAGCAACTGCAAGTGTAGCCACACTGTCTTCATCTCCACAATTATGCTCTGCTATTAACATGACTCACAGAAGAATAAACAAAACAGACAGCAACAAGGCCTCCCTATCACTGGGAGCACATTTCACTGTGTGAGTGGCAATCCTCCAAAGAATGATGTTCTACAGATGACTCTGTTTGGGAGGCTACTTTGGTGGACACTAACAAAGTGTCTCTGGGTGTCAAAGCCTCAAGAGAATGTGTCAAATCACTTTCCAATATCCTGCAACGGAACCGATTCCAATATTCCTCTGATTTCAAAGAAAATCATTACAATTGTCTCCCCATAAAGCAATGAGATTTTCCATGCAGGCGAGAGTGGCTGCAGAGCAGCAAGTTTTAGTCTGTGCAATACATATGAAATGTTGCAAACATATGTGGTAATTTAGAGACTTAGTGTGATATCACTAATTTGACCAAAGAGAGTGCAGAATGTAACAGCAGATGTGAACATTCACTGTAAGCGCTAGTGCTACAGCAGAGCATCAAACACATTTGCATGGGGTAGGAACAAAGAAGTTGCTTAACAACGGGTCTGTAAAATTAAAAACCTGCAACTCAACCCTAAAAGAGCTGGAATTCCCTTCCACTTGGTGAAGCATCTGGCTTGATTGCTGGTGGCTGTCGATCATTGCCATGTCATCACTCTGAAGCTGTGAAACATCCCCAGGACCGTGTTAATTAGCTCCCTTTGCAAAGCACTTAAGCCATAGTAGAGTGAGGTTACTCACGTGATGTCTCTGCGCTGATAGCAACCTTGAAGAAGGCAGGCGATCAGGTCGCTGATAAACTCCACATCATCCCTGTGAAGAGCAGCTTCCAGTTCCTAATGAGCAGAAAGAAGAGAGAGAGAGAGAAAAAAAGAAAAGATTGCAACTATCAAACTAATTCCTTAAAATTCACTTCAAGCTGATCAGGACCAAAAAGACCCGAGCAACATCAAGTGTGTGTACAGCAGCAGAGCATATATTGGGTAAACCAACCTTACCTATAATTAAAAATACTGCTACTACGTCTTCATTGTGAAAGTTTATGGGAAGACCTTGAAAGGCTTTTACTGAATGTCACTCTCCAGCGACAAGACTAATGCTTTTGTCTGGGAACAGAAAAATAGGGCTCAGTGAGGTTGAGATACTACAGCCTAATAAGAAAGCCGTGATTCCTCTCAGGCTCAGCTGATAGGCAGGAATCAACAGTTTCATTCTCCTGCTTTGCTTTCCGCTTGCGAAGGCTGATGAGTTCATTTAAAAGATATGTTCAGAAAGCGTGGCCCTAAAAGCCACTTACACAGAGAAGGAGCGGGTTCAGATGGATAGCCAGAAATGGCTGAAAGCTAGCAAGCAAATGCCCCAAAGAACAGCATGCGGTTTGATTATTTAACTTATTTGCCTTTGTTGGGTTTTTTCCCCCTCTCCACTAAGAGAGAAAGAAAGCCTAGAGTGTTGTCAGAGACCTCAAGACCCAAAACCTCAACTGTTGACAGAGGGATGGAGAGTATCATGGCTTATTTCAGCATGATGGATTTCATGTAAAGGTGTGATGCAGGAAACGATCTACAAAAAGGATAAACTTCTTGAAATGTAGTTATTATGAATTTCACAAGTTGCAAGAAATACCTGTTTCTAAGCTTGCAATTTCAAGGTTTGTTTAAAAGAATATTACTAGGTTAACCTTGGTTTCATCTGTATGCCAGAAAATCATTCACAGTAAGAAAAATCCACCTCCTGTAAGAATTATCATCAGTAGAATATAGCACTTAACAAGATTTAATATGGACAGACAACACAGGAATAAGAAGCTATTCTTTTTGGGTTTCAGAGTAAATAAGGTATTGAATACAAATTCCTACTTGAATGATACTCAACACACTGTTACACAAATTGCTAAGCTAATGGCTACAGAATAAAGGTTAATGGCCAGAGGATAAAGGATAAACGTTTTGGCACTTACCCAATAAAGAAGAGAAAGTGCTTTTTTATTAGACCGCAGTAACTGCGGTAATAAAATTATCGATAACAGATTGCAGATTAAATGCAGCTTGTAGCTTTTCATTGGAAATGTATTAATAGCGTATTTTCATTATCAACACTGCTCCTATTTACCTCTTATGTAATATCCAAAGCGCTTCACGAGCGGAAGCCTGACACCTGCCCCGTGAAGAATGTATTAAACACTTCTATTATATGTGGAAGCTTGAGGTAAGGAAAGGGTAGTGAGGCAGCCAAAGCCTGACATAGCATCCTTGCTGCAGAGCTAGGAAAAGTCCCAAGAATCTCTCCTCTGGCTTCTAGATCACTACTCTGCTTAATGACAAGTTAACACAAAAACTGCAGTTCCTGCTTGCCATCCCTTGTGGAGAGTGATATCATTGTTGCATAGACAGTAATCACGCTGTATAAATAGCAATTACTGAGTGAATTCACTTGGCAAGTGGTTAGTATTATGGAGAGGTTGACTTATTGTATTTGTAAATTACTTTCATGGACATCTGCCTTCTAACAAAATATACCTGAGAGAGGAGGGAAAAAACCTCACTGAAGTATGCAATGTGCTTAAACATCCCAGGTGTAGTTACCACAGTAAACTTGTAACATGTGAAAAATGACCCAGAAAAAAGGGTGGAGGACAAAGTAAGTCTCCAGGATGTTCCCCTGCATTCAGCCTCTCCCTGTTCAACATACGCTCATGCACTGAAGCTGTCAGTCAGCAGCCTGCCTCTGCTGTGACAGCCTTTTGTATGAAGGAATATTTAAATTGCTTCTCCTGAGCCTTTTCAGCCTGCTGTTTGACTAACACTCCTTAAGCAGTGGTCACAACTGGCTCAGATAACCCCTGTCTCCAGCTATTGTTTTCTAGGCCCAGATGGACCTTCACATTTTTGGAGCCAGCAGGTCACCCTGGGAGCTGGGGAACATGCCTTGGGCATTGGGCAGGGTGCTGTCTCCTACACTGGGACACACTGGTCTTCTCCAAAACACCTGGCTAGTGGCATTTCATTGCTGCTGTCCCCAGACAGGTAGTCCTTTGCCTTCGTGACGGGTGCAGTGCCACTTTACCTGATCTGGCCACAGACAAGTCTTGCAAATACTGGCTAACAGGGGACACTGGGCACTCACACCGGCACGGGACTCTGGCTCAAGTCAGGATTAATCAACACATAGATAGCATGGAGCTAATGAATGTCCATCTTTAGCAGGCGTGAGGCTGTCAGTGCCTCTGTAGAAAGGCGTTTGCACTTCACTTCCCAACGCCACGGATGCTGCCTGTAGCCCACTTTGGTCTCTATCCACAGTTGGACCCAGTGTCAAGAGGTTATAGTAAAAGCACAGCCCAAACTGGTCCTCAGGGCAAAGTTTTGGAAAACAGATGCTGATATTGTCCTGTAAAGTTTTTGTTTATTTTTTTGTTGTAGCTTGTGACAGGACAAGAGCAGGGCTGGGTCCCTTGACACCATTTAACTGAATGTCATCATTTTCTATCCCACTGGATTCTCCAGCCTTCTGCCCCAAAACACCTAAATCCGGGGCTTCAAGAGACCAGGAGGACACAGTGCATATCTTAACATCTCAGACCCTCAAATGAGGAGTTAGGATTCCCTCAGGCTTTCACCTAATACTTCAGCCCACATTTTGCACGAGGAGAAATGAACATTGTTTTTCCAGCTCTGCCCTCCAACAAGAGACAGCCAGCAAAGCAGCATGCTGCTTGATCGGCACATCTGAGCAGAGGTGGCCAAAGTGACACCAGGGCCTCCCAGAAGAAAGAGGCTACCAAAACCCCCCCTGGTCCTCAGGGCAAACCCTGCTGTGAGTGCCTGTCCCCATGCTCCTCCAGCCTGGCCAGGGCAAGGCTGGGCTTCCTCCCCGCCACCATCCTCCCCATGCCTCCAACCCTTTTGTTTTTCTCCTTTTCTCTTTGAGCACTGAGCTGTGAGCACAGAAATCTGAATCTTGCCAAAATGCTTTGGGGACTGCACAGAAAGGAAACAGAAGAGGCAGCAAATCATCAGAGGAAGCAGGACACACACACACAGAGATACACACACACACACACACACAGACACACACGTCTCCTCCTCTTAAAGCTGGAGAGAGCAACAGACAGGAGAAAAGCAGGATTCTCTCCCTCTCCAGCTGGCGTCACACCTCATTAGGGAAAAGCCTGTTTAACGTCTTTCCCTCCCCCCAGCCCAGGACTAAATCCCCCCTGAGTCAGGCAAGGGGTGTTGGGAAGAGGCAACCGCCGGTGCAAGGGTGACCACCTCGCCCAGGAGGAGCACTGGCCCAAAGCAGGGTTAGCTGGGGCGGGCAAGGGGCCACCAACCTTTCCCTCCCTGTTCCCTGGGAAAATCACTGGCAGGAGAAGGCTGGGAGAGAAGAGCCCGGTGTCCCAGGCGTGCCTGCCTGCCCCACGCCAGGCACTCTGGCAGGTATAGTGTTGCTGGCCAAGGTCTGAGTCTGACACAAACACTGCTCCCATAAAGCTGCTGTGAGCATGGATTAAACTTCAGTATCACCTGCATTTTGTTGCAATTGCCCCTTTGGTCTGCTCTTGAGAGCATGCAAGCACTGTGGCCTCTGGACCCGTGGTAACCACAAACCTTGCCCTGCCTAAAGTATATTCCTTCTCAATACCTGCCCAGATTTTTGAGAGGAAAGACAGTTGACTTACTGAATAAAAATAAACAAATGAATCCACAGCTGTGACGCTGCTGTCACCAACATCAGTGCAGGGGTGATGGTGGGGCTGCTGCACGTGTTGGCTTTTTGAACTATGGAAAGCAGAGGTCAGACTCCATCTCCTAGCAGGTTGTCTGCTTGCAGGGCATCATCACAAAGTTTGAGGCCCTCATTTCAGAGGACAGGCAAAACCAAGTCGAAGTCCAGCACATGCAAGAGCCCAGCTTGAGCAGGCTGGATGCTGAGGTTACATGACTATACTTTGAAGGCTTCCTCTGTGCTGAAGCTGAATCATCTATAACAGAATCTGATGGACATAACCAGTTTAAGCACAGCTAAGCCTTGTCCAAGTTAGCTATCAGTTTAAAAACCCCAATCCCTTCAGCTCTATTTCCATACTGCTGCTGTTATCAGCTTTCCGTTGCAATGCTCCCAAGTGACTCAACAGGCTTTTGCAGAGGCTTTAGGAGATCACTGAAAGCTACCAGTGGGCCATGCTGAGCCAGCCCCAACCTATGCACTGAAATTTCAACACTGCCATTGAATCAAGTCAGGACGTTCTTTTCCCCTCACAGATAATTAATGACAACAAGTACATGGGCAAGAGTCTGACCAATTTATGCAAAAGAGTAGTTATTGGGATTGGGCAGGAAGATGGGACATCAGTTGCAGGTCTGAAATGCTTCTGACAAGTACTGTTTATCCCTGTGTTGCGTGAAGCTGGTTTGTGTTCTTCACATCTATCTGTCTGGGAGCTCTCGCTGTCCACTCCAACAAAGAGCCAGACAGACATCCTAGGAGGACATAGGGACTTGGGGAGGGACCATGGCTTCCCACAACACGTCCCTGAGAGGAAAGTATAAGCACCCTCCTTTCAGCTGCAGAGCAAACCCAGATAACTCACCCAAAACAGCAGCAGAAAGACAATACAATGAATAGTGGGACATGATACTGGAGCTGTGACAGGATCCAGCTCCACCACAGCCCAGTTGCTCTGCCAGCCCCTACAGTTCAGCTTGTTCTGCTGTCGGTGTGCTGAGCCCCTAGGATGTACTCAGCAGGCCTGAAAAAAAACATGTCCTCAGCCCAGCAGGCAGGCTGCTTTCTGCAGCCCACAGCCGTAGTCTCCCTGCTTGTGATTGCCACCATAGTATGGAAATGGTTTCCAAATCTATTGAGTGCTCTGCTCTGCGTGACAAGCCAAAAGGTCATTGTGGGGAATTAAGAGTATTCCTACGGCCATGATATCCTAGAAGCACCAACAACATTGGATTTAGACGGCTGCCATAAAGTCAGAAGGAAATTATGGCTCCTGACCCCTATAAAGTCTTAAAGCCACGCGATCTTAAAATTAAGAGGATAGCTGGAGACAGCAGCAGTTACCTAAGTCTCCAGTTGGATGTGTCTCTCCCAGCTTCCCCGCAGTCGCCTGCACGCTGACCTCTGTACGATGTGACAGGGCTTTATGGTTTCCTGACTTCTCCACTCTGCCTTTGCTCTGCAGGGAGAGTGGGTGCTGAACCCTCCCTGTGCTCCTGGCGTTGTGGACGAAGTCAGCAGCTCTCCTTAAGGAAACATTATCTTTCCCTCACCTCCCAGGGACCATGAGCTCAGGGAAAGTCAAGATGGCCTTCTACAGTAGCTTCAGGGGCACAACGCAAAGATGTTTTAGTGCCGCTTGATGCTGCAGCAGTCCCAGCTCTTCTCTGAGCTGCCAGACTGGTGTGTGCAAGAGCAAAGGATAAAGAGCAAACACTTGAGAGAAGAGAAAAGCAATCTTGTCAGAAGGGGACCATCCTTTGGAGAGCAACAAAGGTATTCCCATTTCTTCAGGTCATAGAATCATAGAACCATAGAATCATAGAATGGTGGGAGTTGGAAGGGACCTTTAGAGATCATCTAGTCCAACTCCCCTGCAGAAGCAGGTTCACGGTCCTCTCTTAATATCTGCCAGTGCCTTCTGAGGTCTCTATCTCCCTAGACTTTCTGCCAGCAGACTTTAAAGGCTATTTGAAGCATCTTGTAAATAGGAGCATAATGTTACTCCAGGGTGAAGCAGAGGTGTGAGATGACAGCTTTGTATGAGGGAGACAGTTATAAACAGAAAGCCTGGGAGAATTTGATGCATTGCCTCCACATAACGGCTGTTTGCAAAGAACAAATCCCACATATTTTCCCCCATTGCCAGCCATGTGATGGGTAACATCAGCCAACCTCTCCTCCTGCAGCTCCCTCCCTTTAGCAATGAAAGGGGATGCACAAATATTGAAATATGCTCAGTTCAGCCCAACTGAACGGAGGTTTGAAAATCCAAGCTCTTTCCAGGGCCGATGTACAGTTTTGGTCATGCTAGAATTTTCTAGGCTTGGTTTACATGTATACTCTGGTTTCGTCCTCCTCTAGCCTCTCTTTCAGGATGCTTAAAAATCTGAGACCAACATGCTGTCTATCTACCATCTATCCCATTCAGTTGTGGCTTCTTGTTCTCCCTCCACGTTAACCTGCTGCCCGATTTCTCCTATGGAAGAGGGACTCTCCCCTGTTTGCACAGCATGCTGCTGCTTGTTCTCCAAATGGAATTTTTCACTGCTGTGTAACACAAACAAATATGAGCAGCTCATGCTGGGTGGCTAAACTGTACTGAAAAGAGATTTCAGACTGATCAGTCCAGTCTCCTTCATGCCCCGTAGCAGCGCACTGGTGCTAATAAAGCTTTCCTCTCCTCCTAGCTTATCTTGCCTGCAGTGCAAGCAATTTGAGACAAGAACTACATGCATTATGAATTTTGTGCATTGTCAGCACTTAAAAGATGTAAAAGTGGTATTTGTTCCATTTCTTCCCCCTGCAAAGTACCTTTTCAGATGTACAGGGTAAATCTGAAGCTCTGAAGTAGCAAGTGTTGTTTCTGTTTAATAGTTAGACATTAGTACTTTATGCCTCTAGAGCAGCTTTCATCCTAGAGCATCAAAGCATTTAAAGAGCATTCAGTAAAGCCTTGCAGCACCTGTGAAGGAAGGGGAGGTGCACACCCACAGGCAGAGCAATTTTACAGATGGCAAAACTAACACAAGCCCCAGCATCCTTACCATGGGCACGCTTCACTTAGCGGCGAGGCTGAAAGAGAGCCCATAAGGCTTGACACTTGATGCCACTGCCATCATCTTTCTTTTTCAGCAGTTTTATTAGCTGCCAAAGCATTTGGTGATCGTGCTATTTCCCTCCAAAGGATCATTTCTCCCTTTCAAAATAATCCCCTCTTCCTTCAGAGCAGATAATCTATACCGTTTACCATAAGCCAGTTATGCCGTCTGAGGGGCAAATATCGCTGTGGGCACCGAGCTGGCTTTATGTGGGAGAGAGATGAAAATGTCAGGCTCAGCAGAACCCATGGTCTCCAGACTGTGGTTTGCAGACCCTGTGGAAGACTTCCAAGATGCCTGTGAAGGGCAATTAAGAAAAACAAGCTTAGCATCACTCTGCTTCAATTTCTAATGAGAGGTCCGTGGCTTTATGGGAAAAGTACTGAGATCACGCCTTTTAAAATCAAAAACCAAAACACCTCCAAAAAAAGTGGCTGGTCACTACTGCCCAAACCACAAGTTCAACTCCTCTAGTTGAAAATAACTTCCAAGCACAACAGCATGAGAGGAAACACAGTCTGCTTGAATTGCATCCTGTTTGCCTTGCTTACAGAAAGATACCATCTACTATCACCTAGAAAGGATCTCTCTCCTAGTAGCTGCTCTTGTATGTAGTATCAGACATATTCCGACCATTAAATTACTTTGTGGATCATGCTGGTTTAGCCTTTCAGCTTTTTTTAACGGGAAGATAGGCTGAGGAAAAGTGGTTACCAAGCAGCTAGAAATGGAGACCATTCTGAATCTAACCCGTAGTACCATATAGATTATATGTTGTTAAACTCTCATAGACCCATGCCAGTAGTTACCTGCTGATAAAACCAAACCAAAACAACCCCAAACTCTCTCTCTCCACAAATGCTGGATTTAGCATTCCCAATTGTAAGCTAAATATTACCACCAGCTAAAGACTAAACATGTCAGTAAGTGTTTTACATAGTGTCTTGAGTGAGCAGAATCACATTGGTGGGGAATAGCATCGGCACAGCTCTACCTGTTCTTGACATTGTTTCTGAAACCAACACCACTGGCTTAGCTATGGTCCCCCAACAGATGCTTCTGCCACACGATAAATAAAGAACAGCTGATCCTGCCATGTCACCATCTCCTGCGGTAAGAGGCTTCCTGGGTACCTAGTGGGAGTTCTGCTAAGCTTTTAAGCCCATTGGCAACGTGGGGAACAGTCTGTAGCTCCAAAGCCAAGAGGCTCGAAGTAATAATCCGATTTCAAAGCTCCTCCTCCTCTCCAGCCAAAGGCAGCAAGGGAGGATGAGATCAGACTGTAGATGCTCTTCATTTTAGGTCTGGCCATTGCGCTCATCTGCTCAGCATGAGTGTGGGGAAGGGAAAGGATTAGCATCAAAATCTGGAATGGATTGCTTGGCTAAAGTTTCTGCAAAGATTTCAAGATTTACTGGGAAAATAATTTCTTTTAAGGGGACTTTTGCCACTCTCTGTGTAGCCAGACTGGCACATCTAAGCTAATCTCCGTTTTCCTAGTTCACACACCGGTCAAAACTCCTGGGGTATTTACTCGCTGCCATCATGCACTGCTGAGGTACCATGGCATTCAAGCCGTGCTGCCAGTTTGCACTCATGCCACAAAAGTTATCCTGTGACAGCAATGAGTGGTGCTCCAGCATTTACGTCGCTTCCCCCTGTCCAAGATATTGTTAGCTGCCGGTTGACAAGCAAGCTGTGATAAAATCCCTATCGTCATAGGCATCAAAATAAACAGAAAGCCTAGATCGCCCCTCAAGGATTCAGACGATTCCCTTACATCCACTTCTGCCCCTCAAACAAAAACTTTTGAATGGGGAAAGAAAGGTCCCTGACCACTCCTGCCTGAAATAGCAGGATGAAACGGTAAAATACATTAAGATAAAAAAAGGCTGTAAAGCTCTGCTTTCCCCCTTTAATCTGATCTCCACAGCCAGCCATTCTTCTGCTTCCTCTTTGGATGCCTTGTGGAGCGCAGCCCACAGTATACCCACCACAAACAAACCCCGGCTGGCGGCTCAGCGGGGAGATCTGCCTTCAAGCCTTATCAGCATTAAAAACTCTTCCTCCTTGCTCCAGGTCAGACAAAAGAAAAGCCACCGAGAGAGTCTGCAGCCACACACAGGTACCCCACAAGTTTCTACCACTGTGCATGGCCAAGATGAATGGTAGGTGAATTCCACTGCAGTGCTACAGTGAAATCCAAGTGCCAGCATTTTTGCCCATTAATACAGTGATGAAGAATTTGCTGAAGTATGAAATAACTGCCTACTGGTATCAACTCTTGATGATGCAGCCAGGCATCTTCTCAGATGCGTGAACTACCTGATTGCAACAGGCTGAATCTCAAGCCTAGGAATAAGTTTTAAAAACACACATCTAATTCAAGGCATAATGGTTTCTAGATAATATAATTATCTAACAGGTCTTTTTAATACTCTAAAATAAGTGTCTGCAGTACTCTGGATAGATAAGCAAGGTGATGCTTTTGCCTATCAGGCTGTCTCAACTTATTCCAAGCTTATACAGTCCGGATGTACTTCAATGCAAAACCTCATGGATTTTAGACATATTTTTTAAATTATTATAAGAAATGTACCCTAATGAAATATATATGCACTAAGAGATGGGCTTGTCATAGGAAATGGTGTTTCAAGACTGTCAAATATTGTAACGTGAGTCACAGTTCTTTACACGGCCGTGGCTCCGTAACACATGTCACCACAGGATCCAATGTCAAAATAAATACAAATTACCTCTTCCAGTATTCACACTCTAATTTCAGCCCTGTTCAAAAACAAAAAAGAAAAAATAAATAATAACGAAAAAAAAAAAAATCCGTATTTCACTGAATACGTGGAAGAGTCCCCCAGAGCTTTTAAAGCCTGGCTGGGGCCTCAGAGCCTCCACCTCCAGCAGCTGCTGTCTAGCACACCTTCCCCTGATGGCCTCCACACTGCTTTGGCTCTCCTGCTGAACATACAGACCTGCCCTGCTCTGCTGAGCCATCATCTTCCCCAGGATGCTAGTAAAAAAACAAACAGGACCCAATAAGGTTGCCTGGTAACCAGGGTAACTGCTCTCTGGGCTGGGAGCAGCCAGGAGACGAGCTGGGAGTCCCTCAAGAATACCTATTCCCTTCCCCACAGCTGGGGAAAGGCAGACAGGGAGAAGGGTCTGCTCATAAAAACAAAGCAAAAATCTGGCAGTCCCAGGGTGTTTAGGCTGAGTAAAACATAAAGTCTCAGAAGCGATTTACTGCAACATACTGCAAGCAACTCAACATTCACACAAGTGTCACCAGTGCAACTCTCCTGACTAAGACTTCTTGGCCAGAGGTGGCTTTGAACCACCTCTACCCTGTGTCTGGAAGGACCTCAGCTCATATATGTGTTCGCCAAAGGAAACGATACAGAGCCCTTCGTGTGCTTAGCAGATGGACGCTCTGTGTTTTACTCCACATCTGGCAATGCTGCTCCATAAAAAAGGTGATGGAGTGCTTGTAGCTTTCCTTCCAGAGCACAGGATGAATATCTTCTTCAACACATATGCCATGGAAGAATTCTTCTCTAGCTTACTTTAAAGTTGTCTTAATAGCCAATAAATTTGCAGACTGCTACAAACACTTGGCTGTTTACACAATAATAGTTATACCTGCCAGAAGTGGTAAATTATTATTGATGTTAATGATGATGATGATGTTCATAAATGTTAATACTAACTACACTCTTAAAACACATATTATAAACAGCATTATAATTTGAGAGAAGAGCAGTAAACTATTGCCCAGGCACAGAAGAAACCAGGTCTACTGCTGTGAAGCTTATTCTACAGACATTAGTTAGAGCACCTTTTTCTCCTAAATTATTTCCTGCCATCAAAAATTAAGAAAGAAAAACCACAACAAAAAAAAAACCCCACCAGACTGGTTTCATTAAATTTTTAAACCAAAACAAAGGTCTGTTAGATCTTGTAAACTGTAATAGCCAGCTTTGTTTCTGCAATTCAGTGCAGAAGGGATGACACTGGATTATCCCAAGATCCACACAAAACGCTTTGGTTGGATGAAACATTGATCTGCCTGAAGTGGGCAAGAAAAAAATATGGTAACAGATAATTATATAACCAGACTGTAAAAGTGTTATTAGTAGACCATGGGATCAGGAAAGCCCTGGCTTTTATTCTCACTTCATGCATTCAGTGATGAGAATAAAATCTCTGTCCATCTCTCCCCCCACACCTAAATGTTAGATAATTTTTAGCCTACCTTTGTAAAACACTTGCAATCTTTGAGTAAAAGCAAGGCTGAGGTCAATGTACTGCTACTCCTCTAACACTCAGACATTCTGTTATACCTTGGTAACACCAGAAAACTGGGGAGAAAAAAAAATTTCCTCTACTGTTCAGATACAGTAGCTCAAGGACTCAGGGGTAAACTCTCAAGTTCAACATTTTAGTTTGAAAGGACATTTCCAGTCGTTGGCTTCTGTAATTCATATCTTCAGATCTTGACTAAGTGATAAAATGCAATAATAATTAAAAAACAAAAAAGCTTTGCCACAAGATATCTCTTTCTTTCAAGAAGGGAATGGAAACATTAGCTGTTCTGTACATTAACTAAGCATAGCAAAACACGTGGACCTTGTTCTCAGTTATCCACAACTGGATGTCTCTGGAAATCTTTCCTTGGGGGTACAGTTTTGCTCCTCCTTTCTCAGGAATGACAGAGGTGAATCCAAGCAGGAGAAAAATTAAACCAGTGGCAATGGACCTTGAAGGTCTGACAGTGACCTGCAGCACTAAGGTCTATGAAACTGCTTTCATTTGCCGGCACATAAATTAGATTCCTCACTAGGTACAGCACCAGGGTTAATGGGAGCTTTATAAAGCCTTCTTTGAACACACAGATTATCCTTTTCAAAAAAGACTAATCTTGTGGTTTAAAGTACAGTACTGGGAGCCAGGAAACCTATTCCCAACCCTGTCAGGCTGATTATTCTTGACTATTCTCTGCTCATTTTCAAAATGCACAAAAGAGAGACAAGTATTTAAATTTCCCCTAAGACTTAATATTTGTAAGACAACAAGAAACATCACAACTATTCACAGACCTCTCCAAACAGTAAGTCTGACAGATATCATCCACACATGGCAATTCATATAGGCAAGAATCCTGAATTGCAACATTACCAATTACCTTTTTTTTTTTTTTTCCCCTCAGGAGTGAAGGAAATGTCTCATCCTGTCCTGTATTTCTATCCAAGTGAGTTCCTAAAAAGAAGCAAAACTGAGGAACTGGGAAAAATGCAAGTTTAGGGAAGGCCATACTGGCTAGGCAACTCTCAATAGCTTTCCTCTGCAGGATTTGATTTCACTGCAAGAATGTTAAAAACATTATAAATTTAGTTTTAAAAAAATTAAAAATCAAGCATTTCCAAGGCAAGATACAGAAAAGTACCAAAAGTATGGGATGACAGAACATTCAGTGCTGGGAACAAGGATCATTACTTTCCTTCCATGAACAAATTCGTCCTAGACATCTCCAATGTGAAAACCAATACTGGCTTAGAGTCTCCTCTCAGAAGGTGCCTGCCATTCCTCTCAAACTGTCATAGTTACATATGCTTTAGATTTTAGTTTACATATATTAGTCTCTTTCAATCTTTTAAATAAAATGAGTATTTAAACTTTTGGGTATAAAACAATCCCATGATTCCCAAACCTGCTTAAAAGAGGGCACGTGAAGCCTTACTTGTGCCATACAGTATAACATTTCAGACTCAGATCTTTCAAGACTAAGCACAGCTCTTTTCTGCACACCCCAACATTATGACTGATCCATTTACATTCTGTTACTGTTCATAACGCTTGCTTGCCCACGAGCACAGGTGACTCTGATCCAGTCACTCCCAGAGGACTGGACCCCAACATGTTGATGAGTGGCAACATTTCCTATGACTCAGCCCCACTAATAAAGCTCTTGCAAGAGGAGCTCCAAAGACTGTTTCCCAACTCATTGCCTTCTAGCATGCAGAAATATCAGGAAGTAATTTTAACTCAAGAATCTGCATCCCACTTCTACCCAGTTGAAACACAAGAAGAAAAAGCAAACAAAAAATCCCATCCTACTCTGAAGACTACAACATTTGCTTATTCCAAGGTTTCTCATGCAGAAGAAAGTTATCCATCTGGTCACAACAATATACTGTCACTGCCTTTTCTTCTGAAATTAACTTTGGTGTTGAAAAAACTCCACCTAGGCATTTATTGTGGGCAGCCTCAGTTCACACAGGAGCACATCCACAGCCAGTAATCAAGAAACAGCATTCAGAACTACCTCTGTATTGATTTTTGGCTGGAAGGCAAAGATAAGAATTTGCTTTTTTTTTTTTAAAAACCTTGATCTGTCCATTGATCTCAGAAGGAAAATAAAATCCCCAAAAAGCCCAGGCTCACTTTTGTATAAACTGAGGTATCCTAGTTATTTTTCAAATAAAAAGCAAATGATTGTATTTTCCTAACAGCACTCGCAAAAGAGCTAGAGCAGTTTGATCCACTGCTATTCATTCTTTCGAACATGCATCCAACCTTTCAGTCACTGTGCTTATTGGCTATGTGGAAGGTAAAGCAGTGAGGAGCACTAAAGGATTAATTCTCACAATAGTGGGAAGCAGGAGTCCAAGCTCTTTGTGGGGGTTGGTGGGGGAGAAGCAAGAAGGATGAGTGTGCAGGCTGCATCCCTAGGCATTGGACTTCCTTGCTGTGACTTCATCCTCTGCCTAAAGCTATTTTAAAGGCAGCTACCATGGAAAGGGTGCCGCAATGACTTACATCTAAACAGTGTTATGGGAATTTTGATTTAAGCCTGCAAAGACTTTGAAAAGGAGTTACATGTAACAGAAATGCAAGGCATGGCTTAGCAGGGAAGGAAATAGCTAAGGCATAAACAGTTTGTCTGCTGGGAGTCACACAGTAGTTGAATAGATTTATGATTCAGATGTTTTCAGATGTTGGTTATCAGCAATTAGCTCAAACTTTAGGAAAAGTAGAGAGAGAGAATGATTAAGCTTTTGTCTGCCCCTGCCCTCATCCTTCCTTTGCCTGGCAGCAGGGGATACTGATTGTTTCTGTCCCTTTTTTAACATCAGAATGGCTTCAAGCCACACTCACTGCAGAAGCAGATCACACTGCCACTATAATCATAAACAGTACATTCAACAGCTAATCATTTAAGTCCAACAACATTTATTCAGGTACAGCCTATACAAGAATATTTGTAAGATTTGATTACATGGAAACTTTTAAGTGTTTTGTTTGTTTGTTTTCTGGGTTTTGTTTGTTTGGTTTTATTCCAAACCATAGAAATCATTTGGGACACAGAAAGGATTGAAAAGGGGGACTGGTTTTGTTAAACTTATCTTCAGCCTCTAAGTCCAGTAACATATGCACAAGAGGACTTAATGCGTCTTTATGGCGTTTAACCTCACAACAGCCATGCAAGCTTCTCACAGATAAGCTAACTGTCTTGCCCAAGATCACACAGGAAGCCAAATGCAGAGCACTAAAACTGAGCCTAACTCTGACTAGACCGCCAACTACTGCAGCATTAACTCATTTCTAATTTAGTTTAATGGAACTTTGAGCTCAGCTAACAGTTTTATTCCATCCCACTATTTCATAGTGTGAATCTATACATTAAGAGGAAGAGATTATGACTTTTCTGTGAATCACTTTTCTACGTGTAGTTGTAAGGATGTAACCCTAAAGACAGAGTCATCCTCAGCACCTCCACAACTGGGAGCCTGAAATGCTACTGACCTTCGAAACCCCATTGCAGCTAAACTCTCCCAATTTTTCAAATGCTAAAACAACCCCCTTTTGTTTAAACTGTAAGGGACTCTACACTTTTAGAAGAGAGAGGGAATCAAAGTAATTGAATAATTTGTAACAGGAATATGGCATCTGTACGTCATACTGCTGTCAACACAGCATTCTCCCACATTAGCTTGGTTGTGTTTAAAACACAGAGCAAAAATGGGACTTATATAGGCAGGCATCTGATGGCAGATTCCCTTGTTATAGATCCATCCAGGACAACTCTGGACAAATGCTGACATGCTCATCTGGTGTACAATGCAAGCAGCAAACACACTGTGCTTGGTGTGGATCCAACTTCATGCCTATGTTCAGTGCCCACGGAGCCTGCCTGTCTACAACCCAACGCCTCTGGAAGGCATCAACACAACACAGAGAAACAACATCAGGCTTATTATGCAGAAGTTACACAGATCATCTGAACAATTTCTATCCAAAAGCTCCCAGACAGGAATAGAGGAGACCCCAGACTTTCCTTGAACTGCTTCTTGAAACCTCACAGTGCCGCTTTCCTTGAGATGCTGTGCATGTTGTGATCAGATTAAACTCTGTTAATGTTAAGACACTTTTAAACAGTGCAAACTGGTACTAAACTTTGAATTAACTGGACTGGTGTGAACTTATACCTTAATGCACAAAGAAACCAGATTAGAAGACAGATGGTGAAGAGGAAAGGAGAAAAAAAAAAAAGAAGAGTAGGTTGGATATACATATGTGGATTTACATTCTGTGAACTTGGCACACATCTTAGAGGCATTTTTTATTTCAAACATAATAGAAAGTTGCCTGACAGTGCTGGTACACTAGATAAGGGGAAAAAAGAGCAGATGCTTTTGAAGGGCTTTGTATTACAAATCTTCAGCAGGAATTTAGAGATCAAGGTGGGAAAAGGCACTGGAGGAAGGAAGCTCTTTCAGCTAGAGTGTAAGCATAAAAAGGGAGAAGCAAGAGGAAGAAGGAAATTCTAGTGAAGCAAGAGTAACTAACTGTAAGGGTCCAGATCATAGGCAAAAGTGCAAGGGAAATACTCAGCAGAGATACAGCTTAGGCAGCAGTGTGTAGAACCCTGAAAGTAGAAGTAATGTAAGTGGAAGCTGTTGAAAAAGAAACCGTAATATTAGTATGCATGTCAAGGCGAGCAATGTAAAACATCAGCAAGCCTGTGTATAAATGCAGAGTATCTACACCTTGAACATTATATGCAGTTCTCGTCCCCATATTTGTGGGGAAAAAAAGACAGAAGAACTGAAAAGCTGAAGCAGGGCAACAACAACGATCAAGCACATAAAACAGCTTCTGCAGGAAGAATTATGCAAAGGTGCAAAACCAGAAATGACATGGAGAATGAGTGCCCATAGTTCCTTTTGAAAAAAAAAACAAAAAACCAAACCAAACAAAAACCACCAAAAAAGCCAAGAAGGGACAGACATAATCTGAAATTATCAGGATAGAAACAAACAAAAGGAGACACTTCTTTGCATAAGCAATAATTAATCCGCCTGTGTCTCTGCCATGGAATATTATGAATGCTAAAAGTGTACATGGGTTCACAGAATAAAGAGGCAAATTAACAGAAAGGGGGGGTGGAGAATATATCTGTCAAGGGCTGTTAAATACAAAAGGAGGTTTTTGAGCTGCAAATATGAGCCAGAGGCTGGAAGCACATTCTAGGTAAGGATCATTGCTTGATTGCCCCATTTTGACAAGTCTTCCCTGGGTATCCTCTGTACAAGAAGAGACAGGATGCTGGGCAAGACGGACCTTTGATCTAACCCTGTACATCCATTTTTGTGCACAAGGCAGAAGAGGGTTTGTATTCCATGCTGAATCAGGCTGAGGACAGTAAAATTCAAACAAGAAAGAACGTGCTTTAGATGACAAATGCAGAAAACACCAGTTGCCTAGAATGTAATGTCTTAGAGAAGGGAAAATGTGAGGGTCCTAAAAAAAAAAAAAATTGTAACAGCATTAAAAGGAAGGTCAAAGATTAAACTTTTGATGGCATGTATGTGTAGGAATACAGAAAACTGCATTTCAGACATAGGCTTGATTTCACACAACTTGGGATATAAGGAAGGCAAAGAAAGAGAGGATAAAAGGATAGTATTTAAGAAGACTCCCAACGTAAAAACTCCACCATCCTCCAATGCCTCAAGCTGTAAGCAGAGGCAAAAGAGGAGAGATTTTAAAAATGCAGATTAACACGCTTGTTCAACTTCAAGAGATGAATTTGAGATGAAGCAGTGGAGATGATCACATAATTAAGGTATTGGACAGACACAGCTCATTTCTCGGCTGTGCCACTGACTTCTTTCACAATGTTGGGCATTTCACTTTGTTGTTCCAGAAAACTGAGAAAATATTTTCTTAATGCACAGGAAAGCTGTGAAGCTGAATTATTTAAACATCTGAGATGCACTATGGTGTCTGAAGAAGCACAGTTAGGATAGCAAACGCCAAGCATTCACATGCCAAGGACCACATTTCACGGGTTGCTGGGACCAGACACAGTGTGGAATATAACCACGGGGACATGGGAAATAATTCCATGGCAGGAAATCGGCTCAGGGAAATTAAACTCAATAAGGTGTGAGGGGAAGAGGTTTCAAGGCCAATCAAAATATATGACGTGGAAAGTGCATTTAAGGAGCCGAAAAGTTTGCAACACCTCTGACGAATAACATCTCAAACTATAGGAAGGAATCAGCATGGTACTACGTGGGTGGGAGATAAATAGGATAATTTGATATAGCGTGCCAAGTACTGCAATACCTGAGCCTATATCCAAGATGCACTTGAGTACCTAAGAAATAAATGATGCTTAGTCTAACATTTGCAATGCTTTCTATGAAAAGGTTTTTCTCCCCTATGATCAAGATGACAAATCTTATATCATTTGAGTATTAACAACATCACTAAAAGAGATACAAACAGGTTCTGATTTGGGATACCAGCACCAGTGCAAAGCCTACAAGAATAGCAGTACAAGTTGTTTGGATCCACAGAAACTGTATACTCAGATATTTAAGATACACTTTCATCTTTAAAACTTATCTAAAGCAAAATTTGAAATTACTAAACCCAGTAAGAGCTAAAGCTTTCACTGACTTTTAATCAATCATTTAAATTACACTTAAAACCAGTCAGATCAAATATTTGCCAAGAGGTGTAAAACGACTCCCAGACTAAACTGGCAGAAAACACAGAAGAGCCCAGAATAGACCTTACTGATAGGATAAATTGAGCCTTGACATGTGTGGAGCCCATCTGCGAGTGACAAAGAGTACACGCCTCATTTCTGTTTATCCCCTTCTGCCTGGCTGAAATTTCATGGGTAACTTTATAGCAACACTGCCAGACTGGTGCCCAGTTCCCCTACCCATGTCCCTCCCACTCTCCATTACCTCTGCAGCAGCTCCTGGGCATCAGTGATGCCCAGGCACAGGAATTTTTAATCTTAAAACCGATTAGCCAGTTGAGTTTTCTTTGCTATTTTATTTTACAGGTGGATTAGCCCTTCTCTGCCCATCTTGCAGTCACTCATAGCGATGCAGCACAGCACATGAGAGGACACGGCTGCTGATAAGCTCCTACCTACAACCTGAATACAGCCCTTAGTGCACAGGGAAGTGCTGAACTGCAAGCCAAAAACTTATTTTCTTCTTCCAAATTCTGAATCAAAGACTTTATGTGAGATGCTGACTTCATAGAACCCCAGAGGATCAGAAACCAAGAGGGTCAGACAGCTAAGCGCAGTAAATCGCTTTTAGGTGCAAAGCATCTCATTTAACACAATTCAATACTAAACTTCATTGTCAAGCCACTTTTAAAAGTTTTAGTGCATTTTTTTCCTTCAATTGTTAAACCAAAAGTCTTTAATATTGTCATAAGCAAACAGTTTATTTGGTAAATGGAAAGAAATGGTTACGTTTTTGTAATTTAAAACACTAAACCAAATACAAGTAAATGTGCATGTAAACCTAAGTTGCTTAACCATGTACAGAATGAAATACTGAACTGAATGCAAAGCCTGAGTTTGGCTATAAATCTCCAGGGCGTAGCAAGATCCAGAGATAATCCAGCTTGTCCTAACCTAAAAGGCAAAAGATATCCTATTTAAATGACAATGTATTGCTTGCTTGTTTGAATTAAAAAGTGAAAATCTCCAGTTTTAACCAATATCTTTAAACTGCCCCAAAAAGTTTGAGGGTAAGGGCTTGCAAGGATACTCAGAAGATCTTTACAAAGCATATTTCCAGAGCGAGAGTCTGCACTGGCTACACCAAGTAGATTGGTCCAGGAAGGCATCGCAGCCGCAGAGAGCTGAACCCTGCAGGAGCCCTTGATGGGTGTCGGTAATGAGCAGTTCAAGAGCAGGCGCTATAAAAACGCAGGGCAGCCTGCCACTGATGCCTGGAGTCACATAAAATTAATTTAAATTGGAAACAAACTGACCCGGGTAGTACTTGCCCGAGTTTCAAACAATGTTAAGAGCAAAGTGGCGTATTACGTATTTTGCTGGCAGCTCAATCATTAAAATTAAATAGGAAGTGGCAAAGCTGCAGGGCAGGCGATACCGTGTGTTTGTGTATAAAAAGCAACGGTGAGCTTGGGAATTACAGACACTTGTAAACCTTACTTTAGTACCTGGTAAAATGGCTCAACTTGGTAGTTATGAAAGTTAGATTAATGCCACGCAGGAGGCACAGATTAGCATAGCATTTCCATAAGAAAAATGGGCAGCTCCGTATTTTCTGTAAGGACAGTCAAGACAGCGGTTAAAGAAAAAAATGGTAGATATAATTAATTTGAATTTTCAAACAGCCTTTGGTAATATTAATCACTGCAGCCTATTAGGGAAACTAGTCATGGGGTGAGAGGTAAACATCTGTCAATAGATTAAAGCTAATTTAGAAAAAACGAACAGCATGAATAAATGGCCAGTTTTCAAGAAGGTTAATGGAGGAAGTCCCAGGGGCAGATACTATGATCAACATTTAATACATTAAATGATCTGGAAAGGGGCATATACAATGTGAAATGGGGGGGTTGGAAGTTGATGATACTACTTTAGAGGTTAGTTAAAACTGGCAAGAATTAAAAAAATAAATCTGAAGGATCCAGCCAAGTTACAGCAAATAAATGTTAGGGCAGATGAGCGCAAGGTTACGCAAATTGGCATGGAGAGTTAGAACTAATTGTTGACATGGATGGGTTCCACGTTAATTGTAACCATTCAGAGAAAGATCTAAGTGCCCTCATGGACAGCACAGAGAAAACATCTGCTTAGTTTCCAGTTATTGTCAAAACCACAAACCAGATGTGGAGCTTTGTATTGGAGAGAGAAAGAAGAATATGGAAAACACAATTTCGGTCTCGAACATTGCGTTCAACCCATTTGTCTTTGTAACAAAACAAAATATCAGAAACCTTAAGAGTCCAGAAAGAGTCACCATAAATTAGAGCTCCAGAAAGATGCTTATTTGAGAATTCAGTTACAAAATACACATATTACAAAACTCAAGGCTCCTTGAACCCTAGTTAGCATGACATTAGATGGCTTACCATCTATTAAGAAGTTTGCTAAGAAGAAAATATCTGGGCTACATTCAAGAGGTGATAAGTAAGAGGTGAAACGATCCAAGCATATGACACAGAAAGCAGTCAGAGAAAGCCATCTGGATGCAGTTAATTCTCTTTTTTCTCCCAATAACACAGAAGCAAGGAGTTGTCCAACCAAATAAAAGACAATAGATTTAGAAGTGATGAAAGAAAATACTGCTGTGCCCATACAGACAGAACTAACCCACAGAACTTTTCTCTGCAAGGTATTTATTGAAGCAATAATCCTAATAAGATTAAAAACCACAAAACATCAACAATGTCAGCAATTGGAGCCAAGAGAATTCTGCAGCTTTCCCACTTGTCTTTGCAGGATTTTGTTCTTTCTTCCAAGATATCTGATATTGGGTGTGACACAGGACAAGAAATGAGAACAAGCTGGGCCAGTAGCCTCATCTAGAACCTGCTCAGAAGTTTTAATGTGAGGAGGCAGACAAAATCTGGACATGAAAGTAGCTTAAAATGAAAGACGGAGGAAATGAGGAAGACATGATTTTAACTTCATTGTGTGAGTTGCCTTCAAGGAAAAGATGGTTTAAGTCACTGTAAGAACAGCTGGAAACATTGCTGAGAAACAGAACTTTTCAGTCTTCTCTGAAAAGTAGTTAGAGGCAATATCAACTCTCCAGGTACTGTCACCGATTCTTCCATCCAAACCAAATAGGAGGAGGTTTTTGCCTAGGTCTTGCCTACACCTGTGTATCAGATTAGAGTGAGGACTTAAAAGCAGAAGAGCTATCAAAATTGTCACATGTACAGACAAAACTTGGATGTTATTGTGATGCTAAAGGTGAAAGGACAACATACCTGCCCTCTAGGTCATATAACATAGAATCATAGAACATGGGCCACATCACGGCATTTAAGGCAAAGAGAAAGGTGAGTGTGAGATGGCCATCCACCAGCCTGAGGAAAAAATGGTAGCTGAAGAGGTGCCAATCTCTTCTTCCTATCAGTGAAGAACATCACCATCAAAAATTGACCACTGAGCACAGTCAGCTAGCCTCTGGAGCACTGACTCGCATAGCAAGATCATTGCGTATTTACCATCTAATTCCTTCCAGCAAACCCCCAGTCACTTGCTTAGCACTTAGCCCAAATCTGCTAAAGGAATGCATATCTGAAGTGTCGCCACTTTTCTACTTTGACAAATAATCCTAAAATTACTGAGATGAATCCACTACTGAGCCGTCATACTAACCATCCCTTCCTTTGCAATTCACTTCATTGAGGATAAAATTCAGAGACACAAAAGGTGTACAAGATCCTGTTTCTAACCCTGGACTATTCAGAGGATATTCTCTGCCACTCTCCGAAGTATTTGTCTATTATAAGTGTTTCAAGAACAGAGCTTACTATTCCTGTTTAGGAGCCCTTCAAATGCTCAGCATCAATTTGCTCCTCCTTTCTCCTATTATTTCTATCACCCAGTTTCCTTGGCTCTCTTGATGCCTCTGTTCTTTAGATATTGGTAAGCACCCAATACATTTAGGCCTTTCGATCTTTCTTTACAATAAGATCATTCTCCAGTTGTTATTCTGGTTGTTACTAATATGACTTCATCACCATTTAAAAATCTTTCTGGCATTAAGGTGTTTAGAAACAAGGTTAAACAAAAAGGTAGGGGCTACCATCACTCTTAATACATTTCACGGTATAGCACTCCTTTATGAACAGCCAGTAGCTTTTCCTTGTAGTAACACACATCTAAGAAGAAAACATTGTGCAACATTGTGTTCTTATGGCCTCTGTTGAACAAGTGGTCTGCTTTACTCCCTAAAACATTGAAAACAAGGTGTTGAGCCCACAACAAACATACCTATTAGATTCACAATATATTTAAAATTATAATAAACACTGGCTTCAATTTGGTTCTCTCAACTGGGGATATAGTTAGATCATATTTTCAAAGAGTCTCCAAGAACTGAAGGCCCAAGTTAAATACGAAATTCTGACATTGGCCAAAAGTCCCAAGACATGGCATACATGTTCTCACACCTCTAATGTTCCCATGAACAAGCTCTGGCTTACCCTATTTATGTCCAGATATGATAGCATAAGCTTTCGAACTGGAATATCTTTATCTACAATTTTAATCACTCTCTAGGCTTTTCCACTTTGGGGTAGTACCCCTTTAGCATTTTTAACACCCACAGAATTAATTAATATGCTGCCATTTCCTTCTCTGAATCATCATTGAATTTGAGATAGAAACTACTACCAAGTCCCTGTGGCACCCTGACACGTATCCTCTCAGAGCATGGTTTATAGTTACAGGCTTGCCCAGAGTAGAGAGGGAGGACCTGAGGGGGTTTTTGTTATTACTTTTACAGTTCTCAATATAAATTAAGCAGCGTAATTGAAATAAATCAGATGTTTTCCAATAACAAAGTCATAACCGTGCATTATCTCTCTGAAATGCCAGCATTCTATACAATGTCATCTTAACAGTGCTTTGCTTAAATTTCCGAACCAAAGGAAACTGCAGGAATCGTAACAGTAAAGAAAAGCATGAAAGTCAAGTCACTTTCCATCCAAAGGATTACCTGGATCTATCTACATGCTACTAATCAGTGTGGGGTCCATTTTAAAAGGCATTGTGTTTTGGATGTACCAGAGAAAGCAACTGGTGGATGAGGACAGGTTACTGGAAGATGGGACTCACGATGATGTTGGGAGATAGGAATTTTTCTGGAAGTACATGAAGTGTCTGGAGCTTGTCCATGAACACCATGTCATGTGCTCTGCAGACCACGTCATGTACCAGCGGGACAGCGGTTGAGAAGCCAGGTTTCTTTCTCTTACTTACTGCTCCCCTCCCACCTTGGGAGGCCAGCTCTGCCCTCTGTCACCAGAAGACCTAGTCTTGATTCTGCTTTTACTGCTTGCAAACAAGGATTCTGAAGGATCACATATATCTCTACATGTTGCTAGTATTTCCTTAGCAAAACTGGGACACATACATTTTGCATAAAGCACAACAGATAAATATAACCATCAGACTGGGCCAGACTGGGCCATGGAGCCCTGTATCCTGCCTGAGACAGTGACTAGTAGCAAATGCTTGGTGAGTGCATAAGAATGGCGCAAGCACACCATAAGGCTTCCCCCTACCAGCTTCCAGCAAGCTGTGGCTTAAGACTTCCTGTGCCAGAGATTGTATCTTTGTGCTTAATTGCCCTCGATGAACTTCTCTTCCATGAATTTGTTTAATTGCTTTTTGAACCTATCTTGACTTCTGGCATCCACAACATCCTGTGGCAATGAATTCCAGTTTAATTATGTCTTGCATGAAAAAAATACTTCCCTTTTGTATAGGAAATTACTTCCTTTAAAAAAAAAAACACCCAAAAACAGCCAACAAGTACCACTATGTAAGACTACAAGTTCTGCCAAAATATTACAGGGGCTTTTAAAGAAATCACTGCATTCAGTTGTCTCCTCTTGCCTTCTGTAGAAGGTTACTGGCCAAAACATTAGACAAGGCTGCTGGTGAAAAAGGTGAAATGTTGCATGGTGGTGGTGGAGTCCTATATGAGTTGGGAACTTGCAGTAAATGAAAAACAAATGAGTTGCCTACATTCCTGATTGTTGTATGCACTAGCAAAATCCATCGTTACCAGACAAGATTTGTTCCCTGTTAGACTGCAAGAAACAGTCTACATTCTAAAAAGTTTCCAGTGTTATCCTTCTATAACTTTGGTGCTGCAAGCCAGTACAAATGACCACAAAGAACATATTTGTTTGCCTTGCTTGTACTATTATTAATTGTTGTGGGTTTAACGGTTATTTATTCTCACTGTTTAAGGTCCACAAGAAATAAATTGAAGTATAAAGAATGTAGGAAAAATATTGTATGAAACCTCTTTATACTCTCCCCTCCCTTCTCATTAACACAAACCAAATAGCACAAAGAATGTTTTTATACATTGTGTTTTTCTAATACAGGCCAATTCTGGCTAACTGTAACCTCTTTCCAAAAAACCAAAGTCCAAGCTAGTTATCAGGGCTGACAGCTATCTCTGCAACAAACCAAGGCGACAGTGGTCTTTGCAGGACCAAGAGAAGAGTAGGCATGGCCATCAGCAGTTCCTCCTTAGTGTTAGGCAGAGCATTAAAAGGGTTGGCTAATTCCCTGTTTCCTGTCCTCCTAATCTGCAACAGTGCTCAAACCAGGCCACTCTACATTATAAATAGGTCCACTTAAATCAGCTGAATATCGTTTGACTTAACCCAAAATGAGTGCAAGTGGCTATCCTGCAGTTACACACTAGTTGCTAGATTCTTGCAGCGCTCCTCACACCAGCACTTCCGGGGCATCTCTCATAGCTCTCGGGATCTGCATAGTCGTTCCAAAATTATTATCCTATAAACCGGAGGGAGCGGTTGTTATTCTTCTTAAGACACAAGATGAATTCAGGGAGGTTCTAGAGGGATTTGAGCACTCAGGTGGTTTAGCTTTTGTCTTTACTGCACAGTCAGAGGGTTAGCAGCCTAAACGAACGCAAGGCTAACGCTGCAAGTGAGCCACCTTACTTACCCTGTGCCAAAACACTTGCTAAGCTCATCACAGACCTCCGGGCAGGAACATAGAGGAGAAGGGGAAGGGAGATCAAGTTCTCTGGTGAAAAAGTGCTTCGGGCTGACAGCTGGCAAACACTACCTTCCACACGTTTCAGACCACGCCACATAAGTAGCCTCTACATTTTACCTATTTTTGTTAATATTTAGTGCCAATATACCCCAAGAGTAAGGCTTGGGGCCAATTTCTCTCTGTATGGGCGATAACAACCAGATAGCTGAAATAAAAACAAACCTCAGCATTCAGTTTTCTGGAAGCCAGGTCCTTTCTTTTCATCGGCCAAACACAGAAGTGCACTCAAACCTCATTTTATTTATTTATACATGTTGCGCTGCTCTCTATTCCTGGCAACTGGTGCTCATGACACAGTGGCCTGGGACACGTTGGAACTGGGCTCCAGGTCACCTTGTAAGCAGTGGCAGCAGCTGCCTCCTGGATCAAGCATTTATTAACCAGCAGCTCAGGAGGGCTCTAAATTAAGTTCTCTGTTCTGTTCCCACAGAGAGGGAGAGAGAAAAATACCCTGCCACCAAATCCCTTTTTTCTTGCATCAAGACTCGCTGAAGTTTCCTCACTGCTCACTCTCTCCTGTCCTTGCCAAAATAAGCTGCCCAAGCCCGTGTTTCCATGAGTAGCCCTCTACAGATGACACAGGACCACTGACTAGTCCAGCTGCCACAGCTTTTCACAAACTACACAGCCTTTTTTTGGTTGGCGTCAGTGGCACACGGCTTCTCTTGCTGCATAGATCCAGACTGTCTCTGCCTCCAAAATGCCTGCACAACACCACCGCTATAAAATCCCAGTAGCAGAGGGCTGGGCACAGAGGGTGCTCCGGGCCCAATATCAGTCCTTTGGGAGGGGAGACTGTATAAAGAGCTGGCACGCATATACTCTGGAGGAGCAGCAGGGGAGGGAGGGGGATCTGAAGTGTTGGGCCCCAGCTGTGAACTCCTCTTGTTTTTGTTTTAGGGTAATTAATGTTCCCTTGAATAGAGCCAGGGCATGGGCTCCTGTTTCTGCAGCTTTCAATGCTATCAGCAGCCCTTATTGGACTGGGCCAGGAGCGACGGCAGCGGGGGGGGGGAAGGTTTGTATTTCCTGCCATCCCCGTTAAATGAGGTAATGCGAGTGTGGGGCCGGGTGGTGTGGGGGGCTGGAGGCAGGGCATAGGCAGAGCCCACCAGAGCCCATTGGCCCTGGGGAGCACAGCAGCTCGCTCCTGACAAACCCCTTCGGGCAGCCGCCTGCCCCTTCCATCTTCTTCATACTTATTAATTTTGCTGCCAAGGCAGGGGACCACCGTACCCCCCATCCCACCGCCCCCCTGCACGCTCCCCTCTCCCACCCTGAGCTCCCCTTGTGCCTGAATTAGATACATTCCCCCTGTGCTCCCAGACGTCTCCATCCCCTCATCCCCTGACAGAGCAATCATTTATCAAGTTGTTTCACGCGTTGTCGGGGAGGGGGGCCCCAAGGGACGAGGGTTTGTTTCGTCCCTTTGTTGGAGCTCCACAGGACCGTCCAGCTTAGTCTCCAGCCAACTGCTGAGAGTTGCCGGAGTCCGGGAGCAAATGTTAAAGGGGCTGCCTTTCATCTGCAGGCTGATCCTGCTGCCTTTTCATTTTATTCTTCTAGCTTCTGGGACGTTACTTGTTTACACGCCCCCACACCTACCCCACTATCATTCTGCATGCATGTTTTTGAGGGAATGGGAGCTTATTTTCCATGTGCTTGTGTCTTCTTCCCCC
>WBNH01007268.1:99252-122624 GCA_013401255.1 Urocolius indicus
CCCCCCCCCCCCCCCCCAGCAGTTTCTCCTGTCAGCAGCCCACTCAGACTCCGGGAGGGCTTGTTTTTTTTTTTTTAACCACTGGGCTTTTCCTCATCCTTGAATGTAAGACATCTTAAACCAAATTTGGTTAAAGGCAAGATCTGCTTGTGCAGCCCATCTTTTCCTCGCACCCGCTTTGCTCCATTGCGAGCTTTTATCCCCCTGCTCAGTATGCCTGGAGATGAGTAACTACGTAGCGCACACCACCACCAAAATACAGTATTTATAAAAAAAAACTAAAGACAAAGGGAAAAAAAAAAAAAAAGGACGGTTTGGCAGAAGAACTAAGTAACACGAAAGAAAAAAGAAATGTTTCGAGCACTGCCGTGCTTAAAGTGCTGTTGTGTTTTCCACATGTAGGACTGGAAGACAGATGATCTGGTTTGTATTGCAGACTGCCCACGCTCCTGCAGGAAGCTTGTGGCAGGTCACCTAACCTCTCTGCGCTGCACCGTGCCTCCCCTGTGAGATCAGGACGCTGCCTGGCTCTCAGTGATCCTGCCTACACTCATTAACCAGCCGATAACATCCTTGGCATTCTTGGGTGGAATGAAATACAGAGCGCGTTTAAGCAGGGTTGTCTACTAGCACCCCAAAGCAAAGTTCTTAATTACCTGCTTGGAAACTGCTGAATAAGGAGAGGATAGCCCAAGGAGCTGTGAATCCAAACACACCATTTCCTTCAATTACCAAAGCATATATTAAGTGCTTGCAAATCTTATGGCTGCATTTATTTTTGGACAACTATAGTTAGTTACAGTTTGTTCTCTAGCAAGCTGCCAAGACTGTCCTGTGCGCTCAAGCATGAGCATTTCCCTGCTATAGTTTATCATAGTCCTTAATTTAAAGGATAGACAGAGCTCAAAGAAAAAAAAAAGTCCTATTTGCTTAGCATCTAAGTAGCCATTGTAAATTCCACACATTTCACAGAAGAGAGGGCAGGAGCTGCCTGAGATGTAATGTATTCCTCTCACCACCTTGCCTTCATAACTCTTCCTTGTAGAGGAGAGATGGATTCATTTGCTTCCCAAGTCAATCAACAGAGTTCATGAGTCAGCCAAGGGAATGCTGAAAAGCAAGAGGGTTAGCTCCTGCCCCCAGCAACTGATTACGCTGCCTCTTAATTGTTCCCAGATTCTATTATCCCCAAAGAGAGGAGTACCAGCACCAGCCAGCTTGTTGACATCCACTCCATACAGCTTACCTCATCAGACAGACAGAAATTTGCATTTTTGCAAACCACAGGTCTATTGAGACTACAATAGTTAGGTTATGAAAAAGTTAGGTCTTACAGATGTCTATCAGAAAAATCATCTGTCCTCTGAAGCAGAGCTGTATATCCTATAATTTTGGCTCAGAAATCATGGTCAGAAAGCCATCTCATATAAGACAGTTCCAACCTATACCCAGTACAGCACTCTACATGTCGCTGATAAAATTCCCTCTTCTCATTTTCTACCAATTCCAGTAAGCCTTAATGCTCATTTCCACACCCCAACCCNACACTCAACAAACCTTAATTTCACTCTTTGCTCAGCTGGAATATTTTGGATGTTACACAGCTACATGGTCTCACTTAATACTTCTTTCATATCACCCGTGCAGACTGTTGACTCTCCGTAACAGTTCAGGTGACTGTGAAAACAACCTGAGGTTTGTCCCATTATTCAAAGCCTTATATAATAGTTATTAAATGAGTAATCACATACATAACCATTACACTTCATCCAATACATGGGAGTGTGATACTAGGAAGTAAGACAGCTGTCCAATATTGATTTTTATCACTTATTCTTTATGTATCCCTATGTCTAATTTGCTACATCACTTCTAAGACCAGCCACCAAATAAGCTATTAATCGCTTCACAGACCTTTTGCTGTGGTGGCCTTCATGTAGTATCTCAATCCAATAAGCATTAACGCTTTTCTCAACCTATTTACAAGTTAATGATTTTTAATCTGATTTGACATATGAGAAATTGGAGGGGAAAAAAAATGACCGGTGCTAGTAAAATTCACTATTCTATTTAAGCATCCAGGGGCTGCACTTCTATTTGAGATTGCCCCCAAACCACCAAAAGAAGCCCACCAGCTCTGTGCTTGGCACTCTTATGGCAGCATTTAAAATACAACAGAGTTTTGTTATTTTTCCCAGGACTACAAGGAGGTGGGTAGGTAGCAAGACACGTCAGAGGCAGGAAAACCATAGAAGAGAAAGACACCGTGACCAAAACCACTTGAAGAACCTGTGGCAGAGGCTGGCTCTTCCCTGCAGCAGTCACCAATTTCAACTTCAGCACACCCAGCTCTCAGCACTTTCTAAAGTTAAAGTTTGACAATACAGTTCAGATAGCTTCAGGGCCTTCAGTGCTGAACCAGAAATGTCACAGAGTACTACTCATAATCTCAAGTGCCATTTTTAACACATTTTCCCAGTTTAGCTCTGTACTGGCTGGCACTCACATCCATTCCTCAGCTGGATAATTCAGCAAATGAAAATCATGCCCTTATCTGGATCATCTGGATGACAGACCATCAGCTGAGGCTGGAGGCATGTGGGAGGAACCCAAGCCAGAGCTCTGCAGCACAGTTAAGGGGGTGAAAGAGTCTTTGTCCTCTGTCCTTCAGCTGATACCTTGTGACATCTGTCCATGATACAATCTGAGACCCCATGCCACTCTCCCTTGGCTTCACCTATGGTCTTTCCCAGCTCATACAACAGCTCCCAAATAGGTGTGTTGTCACAGCTGAGGGGAGCACATGTCCAGAACTGCATCAGAGGAGAGCACTGCCAACAAAGACATGCGGTGGAAATGCCCTCTTAAGAGCGTGAAGTCAGGTAAAGGAAGGTTTCTTGTTAGGATTGAGGCTGTATGTGATTCACCCTAAGCCAGTCTAGGTGTCTGCAACAGAGATGAATGCTGAGACTGAACATGCAACTTCACATCAGTATGTTTCTCTTGGTAAACCCCATCCTCATCCCTCTATTCTACACATCTTCCACTCATTTTCAGGATTCACTGTAAGCCAGATAACCAAACTAGTTTCCATTAAAAACTAAAACTCCAAAATGTAGCTTCTGAAATCTGCATTACTTCTTGCATTTTTAAGCATAAAACTCCAAAGTTGAACTGGTGGGTGAAAAACGGGCTGTAATCTCTTAGCTTAGGCTAAAAAGTAAAAGAAGGACCTCACACTTGTCTTGCCACTGGTCATATCTACATGACTCTACATCCTCAGCCAAAAGACAGCCTTTCCTTTCCTGAAGTAGCCCTGTCTCTCATGTCCTGCCCAACTTCAAACTTCTTCAACAAATGAGGTGAGAATCACATAGCTAACAGCTTCCCTGCACAGCCTTGATTTATACTGTCAGCACCATCTGCCCTACAGAGCAAGCACTGCCATTGTCCCATGGAAAAGGCATATGACTGTAATTAAAAACAATCGTCATCTGCAGGTACAAGGCGATGCATTAAAGGTTGCACTGACAACTGTAAATCTATCATTTCCTGTCAAGTAATTGACTTTGTAATCATTTACCATCAGTTTCAACACAGAAAACAATAACGTACAATAAACCCCTCACTATAATGTCACGGCAGCGATTTGAAGCAGATACCTTCTCTACTGCTGCTACCACTTGAGCTCAAGTACAAATTACATTAGCAAGCAAACAGAGAATATTGCTCTTTGAAGCCCTCACTGCAGGATAGAAAGACTGAGAAGCATACAGAAACAGCCTTAGTTTATGGACAGCCTACCCAAAGACAAGTAGTTAAGGGGGGCACAGGGGTGGAGGGTTTCCCCAGAGCTAATAGGTAGCTCTTCAACCAGTCATGTTATCATTAGCAGTTGGATTTTCATGGCATCACTATTGCTCACACCTGCCCTGCAAAGTTTGGGATTCTGCTTCTAGATGATGACATTTTCTATTTACAGTAGCACCCAAGGTGAAGTATTATGAACATTAATTAGGCATGCTGATATTTTCATTATTAAAATATTAAGGGTTAAAAAAAAAAAAATGAGGTTTCAAGTTTGATGTCCTGTCTGAGCTGGTGCACTCAGTTTCCCTCCATCATCCATAGAGAAAGAGAGAACATCTTCAGAGCGATTCATTATAGTCTAAAATAGATTCAACTCTCAAAGATCAATTTCTTTTCACTGACAGTGATGAACCCCTGCAAAATCAGTCTGACATGACAGTTCACTTTGAACACTAAATTATTCTTGCCCCTTTTCTCATTCTTATTGCTTATTCCAACTCCTACACTATGGCATGGTTGCCACAAGTGTTTGCTGGTCCACTCTATGAGCCAGCTCATAAAACTAATACAGGCAAAAAATAACTGGACAGACAGGTAATTGGGATGGGTTTGCCTTTTTTTTTTTAATCCATAAGCCCCATCAGGTCCCAAACCTATTTCAGTGTAGCCCTGCAGAGAATTGTGCTGTCACACCTGAGAAAGTACTGCTAGGGATGCAGGGACTAGAGAGTCACCTAGCTTTTGGGCACATAGCAGTAAATTAAATAACTTAGATCTTAAAAAACCAAAGGTCAGAAGTCTTAGGCTATCTGTTTTCATCCATACAAATAATAAAAAAAATCATCCTGTCTGGTCCTAAGGCATCTGTGCCAAGGCATTAGCTGTTACTTTGTGTGTTCCCTACCCACAGGTCCTCTTTGGAGTGCTTGCATAATGACTCCTGAGGTAAGGTATCAGTGCACAGGCAACAACCATCCCTCAAAGACAAACTATTCCCTACAGAATGAGAAAAAGAATCAGCAGCTTTCCACCCTGTTTTATTACCAGTCATGATTAAAGTGGAGTTTCAAGAAAAGACCACCCAGCAAAAGGTGTATCCCTCATCAGAACGAAACATCCCTGCATTCCAACTCCCCTTCTGTCCAAGCTGAATTTCAACAAACAAGTTTTAGACCATGCAGTGCTAAATTTCCCCTTGAAACAAGTCTTGTGACAATTCTGCTCTCTTTATGGAGGGATGGGAAAAGGGAAAAGAACTAAGAAAAGCATTATGATTTCTTCAGATGGTGGTTAACCTGACCTGCTGTTGGCAGTAGGTCTCAATCCATGCAAGAGGTCAGACTAGAGACTTCCAGAGGTTCCTATATATTTTTATGATTCTATTATGATTTTAGCAGTCTTTCCTGAAACTAAGTCAACTGGCTTTCCTGAATAATGGTCTTCACAGATCATTTCTACTTTCAGGGCTGCGGCCTGCATTTAGCATCACCTCTCTGTTCAGATGCTGTCTTTCACTCTGCTCTGCATGTATGAGATAGCACAAAACCAGGTGCACGCCATGAATGGTCAGGAAAAGCATCAGGTAAAGCATTGCACTCACACTAGGACACCAGGGCACCTATAATAACAAAAGGAATGTGATTAATAAGCATTTGGAGTTTTATGTATGCAAAGAGGTCCACAAAAACATATGATTGAGTGATGTTCAACACACCTGGGACCTTTTGATGGAGGGAGGTAGCAATAATGTACCCAGGCTAAAATGAATCTGTTTCCAAGCTGCATCAAGTGAGACTCCCCATCTCACTTCTTATTGCATCTAGGAAAAGTAGAAAAATAAGTCAAGGAAACCTGAATGGTTCTCCCAGCTGTGGGGAAATGGACAGCAGAAGAGAGGATTCCTCCTCTTTGGCTGCAGAGGAGCAAGGCACTCTTCTTCTGGTGCTACAGGTCAGACTTTGTACATCCTTCCTACAAAGGGAGGAATGGAGACTTTCACTTGCCCTCTCCCTGGGCAGGAGTCCCAGTCTGCAAGTATGATGTTCTACTTGGCAGCTGGATGTTTGTTCTACAAGTGAGGGCTGCCCTAGATAATGTCAAGTATCTGACTGCTAGCCAGGAATCATCACAAAAGAAATCCTCACTGAAGTACATTTATTTCTTTGCTCCTAAGGAACACAGCCTCATCCCCACACAGTTCAGCATCTCCCACTCATCCCAACCCTGTCAAGCCACCAGGTTAGGCCAGGGCTCACACACAATGTGAAGTTTTGTGCAGTACATCCAGCTACCTCTTCAATGGCCAGGCACATCCTCTTAGCTCAGGTAAGTATAGCTGTGATTGGGTTTTTTTGAGTGGCAGTGGAGAAATAAGCACTAAAAAAAGGAGAAGATGGAGAACTTGCAGAGCCCCTGCCATTTGTTTAGTTCAGACACAACTTCAAGCACTGCTGTAATTGTCTAGAAATCAAACAAGTGTCTGATAGCACCAATTAACACCTTCCAGCATAACAATACCTTCATCTCATCTCTCTCCATTCTTTTAACAGCTTAACATATTGGCACCCTGAATAACTTCTCTCCCAGACAGCAGACAAACAGTAATATGGACGGGAGGGAGGAATTAAGGTGTATACGGTGCCCTAGCGTGAGAAAGGGGCAGCACACAGTACTAGTAGTTATAAAATCTTACATTAGAATAAAAGATTAGGAGCTGACCTGAAACAGCCATGAAGGTGAGACTAGTGCAGATAAATACTTTTTTACTCAGACTCAAAACACTTCTTGTTAATAGCTACAAGCCGAGAAGATTTTTTTTTAGACTGACCTTTCACCAAAGAATACAGTGCCTTCTTCACATGGGGGAGAGGAAAGTCATGAGCAATTTAATCAAACTGGGGGAAGATTAAAAAAAAAAGAATCATCACATTTTCTTCAGCATAAAGAAGCAATAAAGACAAATAAGTTCATATGTTGAAGTTCTCCCTTTAAGCTTCTTGTGTAAAGGTAAGTTTGGAAGCTGAACTGTATGCAACAGTCTTGCATTACAGGGGCACATAAGACTGTTCCTATATCGCTCCATATTCAGCATACAGATGGGGTATCACACAGAACAGCAGTCAGCTCTACTTAACAATCAGGGAATATTCCAAAAAGAAACCTTTGGTTTCAGATGAGACACTGCTTTCTCTGATCGCAGCATAAACCTGGAGTACATCAAATTGAAACTGTTGGATTTGCTCCAAATTTACACCACTGTGACTGAATACAGCATTATGCCTGACAGGGAGAGAGGAAAGGGGCAAAGGCTTCTGGTTTATTCAGTACTCTATTTTATCAAAGTAATAGGACTGTGGATGTGAGATTTCCAGAATTAAAACAAAGCCAAGTTTGTGGGCAGGCAACATCTTATTAGATTAGCAGCTACAA
Organism: Urocolius indicus; assembly: GCA_013401255.1. NCBI lineage: Eukaryota > Metazoa > Chordata > Aves > Coliiformes > Coliidae > Urocolius > Urocolius indicus. The sequence continues at coordinate 106,492 of WBNH01007268.1, forward strand.
CTAGAAAAAAGGTAACAGCTTCTGAATTCAGAGCCTGTTTTGTTGTTTACTCCCCTCTCCCCTCCCCCCAACTCATGCTACCATTTAAAACAATAAAAACATTATCCTTGCCTGAAAAGAAGGCTAATTACCCCTTCATGGTGACACTGCCCATCTACCTTAAGACTCAGCTGGAGGGGTAGCTGCAGCTTGGGCACATTCCCAACAGGGAGAAGCCTCAGGCTTAGCTCCTCACCAGAACCCCCGAGGGAAGGGGGGCTTCTGGGAAAGGAGCAGTAATCCCAAACCAGCTAAACCAGGCTGCCTTCCACCACAGCCCAAGGGCCTTCGACTCCAACATTGAAATGCTAATCTCACTTTGTAAACCCATAAACAAAAACAAAGAGGAGGACACAAGAGGTAAAAAGCCTCCCTGAAATCCATCCCCAAACTGAATCTCTGGTATTCAGGCTCTGTCCTGTGAAGCATGATTTTACCCACAGGAGTGGGTCCCACAAGCTCCCATATCAGAATTGCTGGCAGGCAGCATCTTTATGGTCAGATGCATTTAAATGGCCACTTCTACCACACTCTCGAATATCCTTTGTTTCAGAAATCTCCTTAGAAAACAGCTTTTTACTGCAACAACAGGACAGGCACAGACCTGATAGCCTTACTTATTGCCCTTTTACAACAGGACACCATCAAATATTAATAATACTAAAAGCTAACTGGCTTCTGCAGCTGGGCTCATTTTGACCCTGCATGTGCTGAGCATGCTTTCCCCACCTGCCCCAAAACCTCAATTTTAAGACCTGTGCCTGCCAACTTGCTCACAAAATGGGGGTAGCACCTACCCAGAAACCCCTGCTGAGAGTCAAAGGTGAGTACAACTCTGAGTCTGCCATAAGATGTGAGGCATGTAGGAAGGACAGCAAATGGAGAATAGGTTTGATGGCTTCCCTTGGAAGCAGAGACACTAAACCTCAGGAATCAATAGAGACATGCAATCCCAAGGCTCCCTGGCCCTTCTCTCACTTACTCTGCTCTTCTTTCAAATCCTGTCAGAATACTCACATCTGTAGAGTCAACACAGAGGATCATTTCTCACCAGGGAATGTTCCCTACCAGAGGGAGCATGGCAACCATCTAATTACCCTGAAAGCTGCCCTTTTGTTTCCCATCCTCCCTGTTTTCTTCTGTCTCCTGACCTGTTTTCGCAGGCATTTTGGGCTGCCTGTCATGTGGAAGCCAGACTTTAAAGACAAAGCAGTGGCTCAGATACTCATCCCTCTGCTGAGGATCAGCTGACACCAAGGGCGTTGTTGCTAAGGCAGATCCAGCAACATGGCTAAGGGAAAAGTCATTCTCCAAGCAGAAAACGGAGAAGCAGCAATTCTTTACTGGGGGGTAGCTGAAGCCAGACATGGTTAACTTTGGCCAGAAGGTCCAAAGGCTCTTCTCTGCCAAGTTTAGTCTTGAATGACAGTGAAATGTGCTTAATTTGACAGTTTCATTTTAACACGTATGGGCAAAGTCTAGAAAGAGATGGTGGCAGTAGCAGAGATAGATTAGTATAAGGCAGCTCTCCTCTTGCACCATAACCCAGTGCTCAGCACTAAAAATGGATACAAAAACGTATGGATTCTGATTCCTCATCCTAGCAATGAAACAGTGTTTTCAACTTGATATTCAATATTCTCACAGGTTATAAAAATTAGCCTTAGCATACAGAAGCCAAAACCTTGGGCACGGCATTGGGTCTGGAAAATGTGAGGCTGGAAAACACTGAAAAACTTCTTGCATATTACTTTTTTCACATTGAAAGAAATATTTTATCAAAGAAAAGTTATGGCACTGATAGGGCTTTTGTGTCTCCTTCAAACTACAGGAAACACGGTTGTATTCCTGTGAGCATATGCAAGGTGCAGTTCCTTAAGCAGCCACTGAAGCAGTAGAGAGACATAGGTGGTCAACAACAAGTTTAATTAGTGGAATCCTGTCAAAATGCATGGAGATGTCCTGGCCTATTTAGGGCTGTGTGCCACTTAGAATGAGGAAGATGACATTTAGATGTACAGGAGAACATCGTCTGAACTCTGCTTGAATGTTTCTCCTGAAGAGCTGTGAAGTGCATCTTTCTTTGACAATATTTTACTTTTCATTAGATGACAGAAAGCCCTCGGCTGATTTGTAATGTATGCCTGGACACCAACTCTCTTAATCCCCGTGCATTCGCCAGGCTATCTGGGGACAAGATTCTTTGGTATAGTAGTGCCAAACATGTTGATTGTGTACCAAGTAAGCCAAACACCAACTAAACTGGGCGGGATAAGAGTGTGTTGTCTTCTCTGATCCAGGCTCTTGATAAGATAAGACCACCTTGATGGTCCAGCACTTGCCACTTTGCAACTATCACCCAGGTCTGCTCACAGTCCCCACGTTGAGGAAGCTGCCTTCTCCATTTCACACAAGTGCACCCCAGGCTCGCAGGGCAGTGAAGGGTTAATTTAATTAGTTCTCTGTGTGCTCAAAGAATTACGGACAACTTCATTTAATTATTAAGTAGCCAATCAGGTAATCTCTGTATCTGATTAGCACGCTAATGAAATAATGTCTTCCAGTTTAAAGCTGTCATTCCAATCAGGAGACAGCCCTTCAGCTAGAAGGAAAAGCTGGCCAGGTTTCCATGGTCTTAAGGCTTAGGATTTTGAAGAGGCAATGGGAACAGGGTGTAGAAACCTTTCCACCTTCCTTCTCATTGTCTCTGCCTCTGCACAGAACAGTGTGGCTCTTACTTCCAGATGGATGGGCATTTTGGTTCAGGAGAGACTCCCTGATGCTCCAGGCAAATGTCCTACGTCACCACTACCTCGTGGCCCTCTTCTTTTACTCACAGATGCCCAGGAAGACTCCAGTCGACCAGAGCCCAGAGAGAGACAGACAGCCAGGCCATTAGCGTATCACCTAGGCACTGCCAACTGAGAGATCTGCTAAATATGTGGGGCATGACTCTGCTATGGTCCACATGGGAGAGGAGTCACACAGCAAAGCCACTATAGCACTAAGAGGAAGCCAGAAACCCTCCTCCCTTCCCCCACACCACAGCTCTGCTCCTGTGTCATATGCAGTTATTTCCAGCCTGGGGAAAAGTGCAAGGCGGCAGCTGTCACACGAGGCAAGGACTTGCTCCTTTTAAAGAGGGATTTCAGGACTAAATGACCCATTACAATTAACACAGCTGCAAGAACTGGGACACTTCCACACAGCCCTAGCGCGGGGCTTTGAGAGTGGGGGAAGGAGAATAGCATAGGGTTAGGATCATACTTTTAAGACCTAGCTTGGAGTCTCCAGTCCCTTCACTAATTTAAGTATTAGGCTCAGCTGTCCTCTTCCAACTGCTGCCGCTTAGCCTAAGTACAGCGAGGCAAAGCTGTGCTGGAGCCTGTGGCCCAGCCTTGAGCCTGCCACACTACTTCCTCCATCCATCCTCCAAGCCCCTTACTCGCACCACCATTCCTGCTCAAACTCATCTCAGAAACTCCCTTTCCCAAAGAGCAGCACCGGCTCCTCCACTAAGCAACATTGGCACAGTTGCTATTTGCGTAACTGCACGCAGCCTAACTTCTAATTAGCCAGCCCAGGTTTATCAGAGGAGCTGCAGCAGGATGCGGCTCAGCATGACTGAACCATCCCAGTGTTTATCTGAGGAGACCAACAGATGTTGCTGTCCAAGCTCAAGCCCGTACTGCTGCATCTGTACTTCTTTCTGTACATCCTCTCCTGCCAGTTTATATGCAAACTCAGCTTCAATTGCTGCAGCTGCCAGCGTGCCTTCGTGTTTTGAGTGCTAGATCACCTTCCCGACAACGCTTCCACTCTCCTGGTGCATTTCCCAGGAAAACAGAAGCACCTCCAGGATGCTCACACCAAACTGCACTGGTTTTGTTTCAGTTACCACACTGGAAATGAATACAGAGAGAATCCGAAGGGGAAGCAGAAAAATTGCGAGCAGTCCCTAGCCAGCCAGCCAGACGGCTTTCTATGAGAACGCCTAAGTGTTGATACTTTTTGTTGACCTGTTTTTTTCCTGAGCATATCCCATGAACAAGAAACAGCACTGCTGAGAGGGAAGATGAATTTCCCTCTCTTCTCACTGCTGACTACAGCCATTCCAAATGAAGAAAACCGGTTAGATCAAGAAATCCAGGCTTGGACAGCACAATGAACCATCCACTAATAATCAATCCCTTCACAAGAGCTTTCCTGCCAACCAGCTATGGACTAGGCAATGATTATAAATTTTAGTTACTCCTCCAAGGAAAAACATCACAACATCATATGGCAGTCCAGTTTCATCCTTTAATTCTGACACCAGTACTGCTTACAAAAAAAAACCCCAAACCCAAGTCTTTCTAACTGCCTCTCCTGAAAAAAAAACTCAGCCTTGAAATCCAAAGCTGAGTCCATCCCAGCATGTGTTTCACTAGTCACAAAAAAAAAAACCCACCCCAGCCCAAAAAGAGCAATAAAAACTTGTGTCATTAAAGTCAGCAGAAAATTCTAAAAATGACAAGGAGTTGAGTTTATTGCCTAGCAAGATAAGTTGTCACCATCATATTTCTGGCATCCTGCTACCTCAGGAAGCACAGGCAGGAGAACCTGCCATGGCAGAGCTGCCCCAACACTTATTAACCAGCACACAGATGCAATTTGAGCCCGACTTAAGTGCAAGCGACTGAAGCGGCCACCTGGGGACCTGCATTCCTTGACAACTCTGCCGAACTGCACATTCCAGCCCCCTCATCTCCAAGCCCTGAAACCAGGTCAGGGAGGCACAGCATGACCTGATCTCCACCTCTGATAGCATCAAGCCCTGTCCCATCCCCTCTTGCCACCCTCACCAGAGTCAGGCCACACGCGCTGCCTCCCTCCCTTCACAGAGAGGGATACAGATACCAGTCCACACATGTGAAGGGACTCCCTCTTGATGCCACTGCTATTTGCAGATGACCACCACCATCCAAAACGTCCCAAAATGAGAAAGCCTGGGCGTTTGGCAGGTCAAGCACTTACTACAGTGAGTAGTTTGTTCCGCCAAGGGACTTGTAACACCCTCCCAAATTACACATTGCCCTTTACGGGATGCCACAGCAGCTGGAATCTGCTCCCTTCTCACATTCCTTAATAAGCACTTCCATCAGAGAGCAGGGTGGATGCAGGGCATCAGCTGCAGTTAATCATAACCGAGAGTTGGGCTCCCTTTCCCTGTGCTCCGCTGCACTATCTGCAGTCTAAGAATATCCAGCACCACCCACCCTGCTGGGGCAGGGGGAGTCAAGTGGTCAGAGCTCCCAGGCATTACAGGTCTCCCTGTTAAAGGAGACTTTCACTCTGCCTCCCCTAAAGCAGCAGCCTTCAGAGGGGCCCCTCAATAGCTGGTTGAGATCCTACAGATCATGGAAAGATAATCCATTGCACTACTAATGCACTACTGCAGCTGTCCATGGAGAAAATCCCCTTTCAACCAAAAAAACCCCCTCAAGCCCTTTGATCCTCTCCAACACACAATTATCTTAAGGGCAAAATAGTCTTCTGTGCCTCAGCACCTTGTATTGAGCTGAAAGAAAGGAAATTGAGACTACTATTCCCTGTTTATTCTACATGGCTGCCCTGTCCGACAAGGCAAGCTGCTCCAGCCTCTTCAGCCCAGGCAAGCAAATCCTAATGGATAGATACCTGCATGGTTGGGTGACCAGAGCCTCTGGGAAACTTTTTCTGGGGGAAAATGGCTTGATTTTTTTAAAAAAAAGAAAAGCCCAAATTTCTATGAAAGATGATAAAACATTGCACTATTTTGGTTTTGTGCAAGACAGCCAACTGCACTGTAGATGAATTCATTACAACTGCATGTTTGGGTCTGATTTTGGAAGGAAGAATTTCATAGATCACCATCAACTTCAGTTTAAACTTTTCTGACCAGAATGTGAACTTAAACCATAAAAAGAAAAAGAAATAAATATAGCAAACCTTGCTATATAGTTCTGAAAAACAACCCCTCAATGCCTTTTACAGAGGCTGATAAGAGCTCTTCCCCAGCTGCCCCCCTTGCTGCATGACCTCTTGTTACCTGTGCAGTCTCACTCCACCTGCTACCCAGGGCTGCAGTGAGATAAGCATTTCTTTCAGCAGAAGGGTCAGCTATAAAAAGCCCTTCTCCTCCCCGCTGCCTGTTTCCATTCCCGTGCCACTGCTTCAGTAGTGCTGGTACAACCCTTTTGTGGTGCTGTGGAGGGAGCTGGTTGGGGTAACTGGTCCTGGTCAGCCATAGCTCACAAAGAAAAAAAGAAGTGTGTGGTTTTTAATCCAGCTGAGCAGTTTTACTGCCATCCATGACGGGTGGCAGGAGCTGCCATGGGAAGGCGTCTTGAGAATTGATGTCCTTGGGTTCCACCAGACCCTGCTTATGAGTCTATGCTAACACCACAGCGAAAATGGCCACGTGCTGTCCACAGTGCTGTCAAACTCTCCAGTGAAGAATACAAAAATAGAAAAGAAAAAAAGTCACTTATCTAATGCCCTGACATCCTATTAATTTCAGAGGTACTCACAACTGCACTTTATGCAAGGTTTTTTTTTCAGAAAACATCTAAAAATCACAAGGGAGTATTACTCCTTGTGCACATTTCTCCATCAGTCACCCACATTAATAAGCTTTTAATTTAGCCAAGAGTAACAGAAGTGCTGGAGTCTTGGACACACAGTTTCAGTAATGAGCACTCACCCTACCTGTCCTCTGCAATCATCCCAAACATGTTCACATACCAACGCACACACACAGCCTGGGAGCTGAATGGGACAAGACATGGTCTCTGCAAGCGGACAATGCAGAAAAGAGAGGAGAAGGACTGAGGAATGGCAGATGCAGGGATGTGAAGGGCTGCCAGCCTCCATGTTCAGACTGGAAACACTTCTGAAACCAGGGCTCACCTTTACTTACAAGTACAATGTAGTCTGCATTTGAAAACATATTTTTCTTTTACAGAGTGCCCTTAATGTTACTTATTCAGGGGTCACAAAGCAACTTTTATGCTGGTCCACTAAGGGTTAGGTCTAAGGGAGGTCTTAAAATACCACAGGAAAGCTTGAAAGGTGTCTTGCTTGCTGGGTTCTTTTGCCCCTTTTTTTCAGCATTTGAGCCTTCACAGCACACCAGAAGAGGGAGCCTTTGACTCCTCTCCCATGCTCATCATTTGTTTTATATTAGTAACAATGACAAGCTCTATTAAGAGTCAAGCTCTTTAAGTGAATTTTCACCCTTTGCCTCCTAAAACAAACAAAAAACCCAAGCAGAAAACCCCCAAACCAACCAACCAAACCCACAACCCTTGTTGCCTTGTGTTACAGTTATTTATATATGTATATTTGCTGCCACACAACTACCTTTGTACAGGACTTGCCAGAAATGAGAAATCTAGCTCTGCCTTCTACCCCTACCGCCATGCAAAGCTCCAGCCCCTTTAAGGCAGGTTTAATGGGAGAGAAAGAGCCAGAGAATTCATGGCTTTACCAATGAGGAAGAAACAGATCCTCCAGAGCTCCTTTTACATCACCACCCACAGCAACCAGGACTAAAGTTTGAAAAGCCACAGTGGATTGACTCAATAGCTTGCAGCCACTGAAAGCTCCAGATCCCGTTCTCACCACAGAACTACAACCCCTCCAGAAGTCCAGCCAGGACTCAGAGAGCAGCTGTGCTGGCACAGGGGAAGGGGCAGGTGACAGTCAGAAGTGTGACCAGGGCAAGGAATTGGGAGTAAGACCTTCCTTCTGGCAGCCACCAGTCCCTGAAACCGAAGCTTTGGGTTTCACTGCTTTCTCAGCATTGCTTGTGTCCTGCTTCCCACTGGGCTGAACACGCCAGCTCAAACACTCCAATGTAAAATCCAACAAAGACATTCTCCACTGCCATCCTGTTGCTGAACTAATCTACACTGGTACAGGAAGACCTGAATCAGTGTAAGTACATCTAGAGTGAAAAGTGTGTACTGCTGAAATCAGATCAGTCCTAAAACTATGTTTAACTGGTTGCCTGACCCAGGGCAGAGGTGGCCTAAGGACTATTACACCCTCATATTTCATATTAACTCAATATTAACTTTACATAACTACCTTCTCCAGCAGCTCTGGCTTGGATGATACCAGCACTGTGGCTTTTTTCAGTGGAAAACTAGTGTCTTAGCTAGGCATTTACAGGATATAAAGAGTTTATCAGGGAGCTGAGCCAGCTGTGAAAGGAGTTGCCACGTTGGGCCATCTCAGAGAAAAGCAAAGACTTTGACTGCCACCAGCTCATAGCATCAAGTTATTTCCCCATCCACAGTACAAGCAGACTTAAAATCACCCTCAAAGGGGAAAAACATGTGGTCTGGCAGTAAGCAAACCACACTAGGACCATTTTCTCTCTCTCCCCCCCCACCCCCCCATCAGCTGTTTTCTGTGCCTCAAACAAAAGGCCACAAACTCCTCCTAATTGCAGGAGCCCTGCACCTAACAGACCCTTCTCCCAGGGCCCTCCTCCCCAGGAACTGGGGGAGAACTGGGCTACAATAGGAAGGAGAGCCGCTAAAGGGAATAGATCTGTTAAATTAACACATTTTCTGTCAACCAAATCAGCTGCCCCTAGTGCCATTGTTGGTGAAACAATGGAGACCCCAGGAATGGGCACCCATTAAAAGGAACAAGCCTGCTGAAAGGATACACTCTGAGGCACAGCCTTGTGTGTTTAACAGGATTCTCTACTGTAAGGAAGGAGGAATCACTAGGCTGCATTGTTCCCACCGCCACAGCAGATGCTGTTGCTTCTGGTAACGAGGAGGGGGGGAAAAAGAAAAAAAAGAAAAGAAAAATAATTTTCATACCTACCTACAATCAGGTTTACACGCTAAACTTTTAATTTGGGAACTTTTAACTCCTTGGCTGTTGCCATTTCTGCCTGTAGCCTTTTTCTCTTGAGGAGAGTTTTGCCTGAAAGAAGTCTATGAAAGCATCCATTGCCATTACAAAAGTTAATTCTTCACCCTTCATGCAGGCACTTAACAGATGCCAGGGGCAGAATGGCACAGCTATGCCGGCATTATTCGAGGAGAGAGAAAGACTGCAGTTAAGCAGGTCTACATATAAAGCTGCAACACTTTAACGGTGTTACTTTTAGCTGTTTGGTTAGAGTGGAATTCCAAAAGGAACAAACTTTTGGGGCCTAATTTAGATGCACTGTGCAGAGGTTTACATCAGCTGCACTGAACTGGGACAGGTTTGTGGTAGTCGAGTCTTTGTAAACAAAGCAAATTGTGAAGTCATATTTAGGCTACCACACAGAGCATCTTTTTTTTTTTCTTCCTCTCCTAGCTGTGAAAGACTTGCACCAAATTACGTTAAATTGGTTTTTAAACAAGCTCAGCTTAAACCATTAAACTTGTGGGTGCACAAACACGACAGCTAACACCAGACATGGTTTTCAGAGTCAGTTGCATTAGCGGAAGAGGCAATTGCCTCCAGCTACTAACAACACAGAAAATAGCAACCTCCACGTCCTCCACCCAAATCTCAAAAATTCTTACAGCATTCCGCTTTTTCTTCTGCCTTCGACTGCAACAGTCATTCCCCAAGTCCCTTGTCACCTAACTCAGATCCATTCAAAATGTTGCTGTCAAAATAACCTTCCTCATCCATTGTTCAGACACCCGTTGGCTGTGTGCAGTCACTTCTTGTTTCTTTTCATAGGCTTGAGATAACGTTTTAACTCACATATCAGCCTCCTAAACTACCTATTCCTTCTTTTTGTATCCAGCTACACTAGACTCTCATTATAAAAAATGTAAACACTTGTTAAAAAGTTTAAGATCTACAGTTGGAAAAGATGTGACTGGCATTTGAAATGGAAACTGATATAATGCTTTCCAATTTGCAGACCACTTGAAACAACAGCTCCGAGAAGTATCTCTCTGCCTCCCCCTCCATTAATCTCAATGAACTCTAGAGCCCAATACTGACATGTAGAGTGTTAATGATTCTATTATGAACAGAATAAGTAAGGCAGCAAAAGTGAAGACCAGCAAAGTAAGAACGGCTGCTGGAACAGACATGGGGAGAGGGATGAGGCACTGCTGAAGCCACAAAAACAGTGGATGGGAAGAGGTAGAGAGAACAATAAAATCAATACTAACTCTCTATTGCATTCTTGTTTTTTAAACTTGAGTTTCAAACAATACTCAGTCTACACCCTCTGCTCTGATGAAGCTGATGCTGCCTGGGAGCAGCAGAGCTACAGTGGAGTGACTGGTGGTGTATAAACCGAATTCATACACTGGTACATAAACTGGTCTCTTTGCACAATGTCGTTAACACTTTTTCTTCTTGGCATGTTTGAAGTCCATCGTTTTTTTTTCAAATCCTGTCTACCCACCATACAGCACCTCTCCCTGCACTGCTCATTACCTTTCCTCAGACAATTTGATTTTTCTAAAGCCAAGCACTTTGCACAAGGGGGGAAGTTTTAGTGAGCATCAGATCTATTGTCTGCCCTTGTTTCAGACAGTCAGTGCCCACTCTCTTCAACTTCAACGTTGTCTACTGCCAACAGGCAACTAGTAAGAGGGGCAGATATTCTAATGCCTGAACTATTCTACTGAAAAAGCATTTAAACTAGCTTACACTTCTCCTCTATGAGTAGAGACAACCTACATGAATTCACTGATATTTTGGTCAGCTTGCTGATTGAACTTACTTAGATTCTAAATTCTTCTCATCAGAAACTACCTGGCTATCTTGGCTATCATACAACACAAAGCATCAGTGGATGTCTATCTTGCTACTGTAATATAAATAATAATGAGCTACCAAACCAACACTCAGGCTCAACACTCAGGTATTGTATCACATTGCTTGTGCAAGTAACTCCCTAAAAACCACTGGTGTCACAGATCACAATGGACCCTGCACCCCCTCTTCGAGGGCACAGAGCAATGAGCTTCACAGAGAAATTTTAGCAGGACCTAACGTGACAGGACAGTGGAGGTTCAGAGCACATGAGGCTATCTTGTCCTCTCTAGGAAAAAGACATTTTGAAAAGCATTAGAATTCTAACACTCATGGAGTTTTACACATTTTAAAGCATGTTTGCTTTAAAAGCTCTACCTGGTTGCACAGACAGAACAATCCCCTGTGTTCTTTGCTCTCTCTTTCACGGGGCCTCAGCACAGCTCTCCCTCTCTCTGCACTCTTCCTTCTCCTGGGCGACCCACAAGAGCAGTAGCAGCCACTGGTTTGTAGCAGCCACATAATATTCCTGACAGAAGGAGCCTGTTCAGGAGCTGATACAGCAGATACTGCACTACAGGAGGAAAAAGGTGGGTAAGAGCAGCAGTGCCCTGTCTGTGGGTGGGAGAAACATACCTAGAGGTAGAGCCAGAGCCCGAAATGCTAGGAAGGAGCAAAAGGCGAGGGAAAGCATCTTAAAGCTGTAGTGAAAACAGCAGAGGCAATTTGCCCAAAGGCGCTTTTAAAAACCACAGGAAAAGATTTATGTTTTCCCTGTGTAATGTGGCTTTTCCCCCTTTTCCAAATAAACCAAGTTAACAACAATGTTTTTACTATTTTCAAGCACGTTCTGGAAAGTCACCTCCTCTCAACCTACCCAGGCTGAAGTTCCTAAATGCTTTAGTCCGCAACTCCTGAAAGCACATGCCAAAGAGCTGGGTGGCCGTGCCACATTGGCTTCTCTCCAGTGTTTTCAAGTTGTGCTGAAATATGGTTGAAAATGTTAAATATTCCCTGAATATCTTCAATGCAAACAACCCCTACAACTGCCAGGAGGATATTTCAGTTGCATGAGGGAGGGCACACGGCCAGGAGACACTTTGTCACAAGAAGTGTCCCACATTACAGTCCGGTCTTGAAGAGGGAAACAAATCACTCCCCATCATCGCCTGCACTAACTTGACTGTGGAAAGCATCCTTTCTGTCCATCAAGGCAATGCTTACCACCAAAAAAAAAAAAATGATGTGTCCTGTACAGCTAGACGTTCTCCTGCTTGAGTACTCTTTATGAGTGGGTAAGGGCAAAGCCACTGGTGGATGCAGATTTTACAAACCACTGAGAAAGAAGCCATCGTGATTCTGTGAGCCCACTTCTGAAAGCATGAAAGTTTTGTACAGCAGATGGCTGACAAGGCAGCCATTTAAAAGGAGAGGAGGCGAAAGAAAAAAAATAACAAAAAAAATAAAAGCCCCACTCCAGAAGGCAGAAGTGCTCTCTGCCATCCTCAGAGACCCACGTAAAAAACACGGCATGAAGCCAAAACCGTCCCTGAGCACACGCTCCTGGCCCACTGAACTTTTGACCTGCTGACGGTAGCTGAACCCCTCCTGAGTCCATCGCCGGGTGATGCTGCAGCAGAGATTTGAAAAGAGGAGCCCTGCGCCTGTCAGGCGCCTGCATCTGCCAGAGCCAGCATGGGGGCCGGCTGCGCCCATCCCCTCCAAGAACAATGCCCAGGGCCCGGCCTGATGGATGCGCTTCTTTCAGTTTTGGACACCCTGTCCCCGTAGCTACGCATTGGTCCAGCAAAAAGAAAACCAAAACATCTGCTTCCCAGGTTCCTGACATCCAGCTGCTGATGGCAGCCCTGCATCTGGAAGCTTCATTTTCTTTTGGACCAATAAGCAGAGGGCGAAAGCTTTGCATTTAAAAAGAAATGAAAAGAGGAAAAAAAAAAAAAGAAAAAGAAAAGAGAGAGCTCTGTGCTGTCTCCCTGCACTAAAAGCCCTCAAACTTCTCAAATACCATCAGCAAATCTGCTCAGCACAGGAGGGATGGTTCCAGATGGCCTATCATTACAGAGCTTTGCAGCTAGCTATGGACAGACCAACCAGAAGAAAATAAAACCAGTGAGGAGATGGAAGAAAAACAAAAGATAACTACAGCTTTAAAAAAAACCAAAAAAAACAAAAAAACCAAAAACAAAACAAACCACAAAACAACCAAGAACCACAAACTACTGAAAACATATTGGAAAATCAGGTTTTGTCTGGTTTGGGGACTGCAGGGATGGTAGCAGTGAAACCTTAACCTCACCGGTGTTAAAATCAGAGGGAGGGAGAGCAGGGGATATTTGTTACAAGCAGAATTAATGTTTGTCTAAAACTTCAGGGTTTTGTAACAATGTTGTAAGAACTGAGTGCCAAACTTCATCTGCTGGAAATACACTAGTATCACAAAAAGGGGGAAAAAAAGCTACCACCTAGGCTTCTCAGATCTCCTAGGAAGGAGAGACTATCCTTTAAGTAGAGCTGACTCCATCCTGAGCAAGGACATCCCTGAGAGACGCAGGACTGAGTCAGATAAACATTTGCTGTGAAGCTTAAGGCGTTTGAGCATGACCATCCTCCAGCTGAAACCCTCTGAGCCCCAGTTCTTCATTTCTGCTTCTACATACAAGAGAACGGGTTCACTCAAACCACCTGTTTTACTTGGCATCCAAACGGACCCAGGCACTCACCCCTGGGTTACCCATGAGGGGCAGTAACTTCTCAAACCGTTTGCATCTGGCCACAATCACACCTCCCCACGAGATACCCAAGATAAAGCAAAACAAAAATAAATCTTTTGTAGATGAGCACAGCTTCCATTTTAGATGGCTTGCTTGTGTTTTATTTGCCCCAAGTCCTAGTTTTCCCCCAAGCCTCTGGAAGAATAGGCACCTCATTCAGAAGCTCAAAGTCCATCCATCTCAGAGGAAATAGTGAGGCAGCCAGAATGGGCATCAGCATTCCCGGGTCGAAAACCAAGAAGGAAGACTTCTTTATGCAGCCAAATAAGCTGCAAGTCAAAAACCACATAGAATTACTCTATGGTGAAAAAAAAATGTTGAGGTCCCATCATTGGCCATCAATTTGACACCATTAATTTTTCGGGCACACTCTTTCTGCAAAGTGCCCTTCTCAGATCTCCTCAAAACCAGTGATGAGACTGCAACGACTATGCCAGGCAACGGGTAACAAAATGGTGAGCTTCAAGGAACAGCAAGTTTTGAAACAGTCTGTGCTGGGCTGCCTGCACCGTGCCAGGGAAGGTGGTTCACTCCGCGTGCCTGAGGAGATCTGACATCTCTTCTCTCACAGATCAGTTGACTTCAACGATTTCCACCATCCCTCCGACAACCACCGAGGTGAATCACAATTCCCACTGTCCCTCGGACAAACACCATCCTTTACAGCGGGTTTCTGCCAAACGCTGAAGGCCATCCACGCTCACAGCGATTTTTGGTGACGTTTTCAGTGGGCTGCTGCTGCCCACCGACACCCCTCCGCAAGTACTCCCCATCCCAGGCATTCCCCCCTCCAAAAACCCAAGTTAATTTGTTCCGAGTGCTGTTAACTCCCCCACCCTGAGCGTGCTCCGGGAACCAAAGGGGAGCCCCCATTTACTTCATTTGTGAAGCAAGCCAGATGCTAATTGCCTCCAAAGGTGAAAGGCTAGTGCCTTGGCCCTTTTATCATTGTAAATTCAGGTTCCTTCAAGACTGTGCGCTGCTGAGCCCAGAGAGCCTCTCCCCCCACCCCTTAATGGTTTGGCATCAATAGGAGGGGGAGGGGAGTTCCCTTTCGCAAGAAGTTGCATCATTGAGAGACCTTATCCCCTTTCAAGATTTCGCACCGCATAAGGGATTCCCCCTCTACAGAAATTCACATCCTGCTCGAGGAGTTTTTGCTCTTTAGGGCTTCGCGCATCCCATTGAACTTTTAAGCATCTTTGGAATTCGCATTCACGGGGCAATTACTGTCTTTAAAAAACACACGCCGCCACGTTATTCACTCGCTTTATTGCCAACGCGCTGGCAAGAATAGCTTTTCACAGTAAGCACAAAAGATTTCCTACCAGGACACACTTTGTTTGTAACGTTGGTAGCCAGAGCACAAAATATTTACGGAACATTAGCGACGCACACGAAAATAAGAATTAAAAGGAAAAAAAAAAAGGAAAAGAAAAAAAAAACAACCCACAAAGCAAAACCAGCCACACAAGAAAGTTACTGAGGAAAACGGGTTAGGAGGCACGAAAGCCGAGTTTTGCCTAGGAGGGGGACAGCGGCGGCGGCGGCCCCGTCGCTGCCCCAGAGGCTCGGCGGGGCCGCACAATGAGCTGCGCGGTGCCCCGCGGGCGGCCCGGCCCGGCCCGGCCGGGGCTTGCCGGGGTGCGGGAGAAAAGGCTGCACCCACCCGCCGCCCGGCTCGGCGGCGACCCCCACGCTCCCCGGCAGCGGCACCGGCCAGGTGCAGAGCTCCCTCCCCAACAAAAGGGACCAACTTGGGCACAGGCGGAGTGGGCTGGTGACCTTCCCCGACAACAGTCGCAGGTGACCCCGGGGGATGTGGGGGGTTACCCGGACGGACCCGCCTCTCGCCGCCACCATTTTGGGCACGGGGGACCCACCGCCGCCGGCTCCGTGCCGAGCGTGTCCCCTGCCGCCACCTTTGTGTGCGGACACCGGCCCGGCGGAACAATGCGGCCCAGCGGCGTCCGGCCCCGCTGCCCCCGCCGCGCTCCCCGCGCGCTCCGGGGCCGGACAAGGTCCTGCCCACCGGCGCACAGGGACGGGCGCGCCTAAAGTTTGCGAGCGCGCCGGCTGGGACGGGGAAGTTGTCGTGTCTGCCGCAAGCGAAACGGGAGAGCCCCCGCGCTGCATCTCGCCGGGATCCGGCGGCTCACCGAGGGGGGAAAGGCGAAGGGGGGTGGGGGGCCGCCCTCCGCTCCATCGCGCACCGGCGCGGGGCACAAGCGTGCGAGACCCACCGGGCAGCGGCGGGGCCGGCGCGGCGGCACGCGCACACAGCGCGGGCTGGGGCGCGACACGGCGGGGCGCGCACCAGGCGGAGAGGGACGGCGGCCACCGGGGTTCTCACCTCGATCTCGAAGTCGGGCAGACGGAAGGCGGTGCGGAACAGGGAGCAGAAGTGCGCGATGGCCGGGACTTCCCACCAGGAGCGGAGCTCGTCCAGCGCCACCGCCGCCTCGGGGCCGCCGGTACCGGCCACGCCGCCCCCGCCGCCGCCGCCGCCGCAGCCGCCGTCCTCCTCCGGGCACATCTCCCGCG
>WBNH01007268.1:123038-183101 GCA_013401255.1 Urocolius indicus
GGGCTGGGCTGGGCTGGGCTGGGCTGGGCTGGGCTGGGCTCGGCTCGGCTCGGCTCGGCTCGGCTCGGCTCTTCTCTGCTCTGCTCTGCTCTCCCCTCCCTGCGTGGGGTGGGAAGCGGTGCCCTGGTCTTCCACTGCTGTGTGGCTGCCCGCTCTCTCCCTTCCCCGCCGGAGCCCCGGGTTCCTGAGCCCCTGGGCGAGCGGCGAACCTCCCCCCCGAGCTTGCCCTCGAGCTGCCTCTCGCCTCAGTGGTCACCGGCCTCTGCTCCTCGCCTCAGCCCTCCCCTGGGGCCGCACTGGCGTTTGGCCCCGGCCCAAGTGCTTCGGCCTGGTGGCTGCCCTGCCGCGGTCCCCAGGGCGCTGGGGCTGGGCGTCAGACTGCCCAGGACAGCTCCTGAAGATCAATGCCAGGACTGCCTCCCCAAGCCCTCATGCTCGGCCGCATCCCCCTTGGCACGCTGGACCTGGCTTTCGCTGCACCCGCACGATTCCTTTTCTCCCTTTGTATTTCGGAGTGAGGGAGCCCTTCATGTTCCCCACGTGCTGCTGCAGCTGCCGCAGAGAAGCCAGACACCCTCCTGTGCCCCAAGGTGCTGGTCTCTCACCCAGCGCCTCCACGTCTCCTGCATTTGAAATGAAGAGGGTAATGTTGCCCTGTTTTGAAGTTTGTTACGGAAAAACATTCAGCAACAGATAGGTGTTACCTTCTTGCAGGACTGTCCTAATGAGGCACTGAGCTGCAGTGAAATGCCAAGCTGCCATTAACTTTGTGTGCTGCCACTGCACCGCTTCACAGTCTCCCAGTTTTGCTCCGTTGTACAGCTTCAAAACAGCGGCAAAGCATCACTGCTCACAGTGTACCAGCTTAGGGTCTTCCCTCCAGTGAAAGCATTGAACCAAAGGACCAAAGTTCAGGGCTCCCTCCCTTCCACTCTTTCCTACTTTCATCTGGATGGGGCCATTTTAATACCAGTCTCACTTTTCCTAGCCTTTCCCTTTCTTTCTTTTATTTGGCTAACGTTCTCATTTTCAGCCTCTCCCCTTCACACTTCACATTCCCTTGCTGTTTCCAGTACCACCTGTGACTGGCCAAGGGTGATAGGCTGCCGCTTGCGAATGTGTGAATTCAGCACACGGCTGCTAGAGCAGAGAGACACGCAAAGCTCAGGCCGTGGCTGAAGGCAATTAATCCAGAACTGCCTGGGCTAATCCCAGGGGCCGGTAAGCACCAGTGCAGATGCAGGGAAGGAATGAAATGCCTGAGGTAGGGTGGGAAGTGAAGTGGGACCTCCTTCTAGAGCAGCCTGAAAATCAGCTAGAGCAGGCTAAGGAGAAGCCACTTTGCAGATGTCCTGCTCTGTCTCTGACTAAGAGGCATTAAGAGGGCGGAAAGCCAGTGGCATCAGTCAGCGTCATTATATTGCCGCTGAGCTAATACCGGCTGACGGTAGAGCAGTCTGATTTCCAAGTCTGCAACCTCAAGCATGTACTTTCAGGGTTTCCTCCCCTTGTTTCCCTTCAAAAGGAGCTCAGCGACAGAGAATAAGGTGAAGGCATAAGCTCTGTGCTGTGCCCAAGGCTGCTGTGTAACAGCCTAACCTGGCAAAACTTTGGCTCAGGATGTGAACTGCTAGTTTAGAGAACAAGCAAATCAAGAGACAGCAGTGCAGCTCATCAAGAATGAGCCTGCTCTAATTTCATTGCCCTTTTTCATACTACAGGATCAAGGCATACCCAGCAAAATTAGAAGGAAGCAAATTTTAAATGGTGCAAGGAAATATTTGTGCCATGTGTAATTAACACATGGCATTTGTTACCATGAGGTTTCACTGAGGCCAGGAGATTAGCAGGATTCAGAAAAGGATTAGACATTTATATGGATGCAGAGAACATTCATGGTCACATTAGACAGGATATAAATAAGTTTTAGAAGGGATATAAACTGTCAGGCTTCAAGGCACAACATAACTACTAACTGATGGCAAGGGATTAGGGAGAAACTTCCCTTGTGGGTAGGTTATTCTATAATAGTCCGCTACGGGGTTTCTCACACCTTTCTTTGAAGTATCA
This sequence comes from Urocolius indicus, assembly GCA_013401255.1. NCBI lineage: Eukaryota > Metazoa > Chordata > Aves > Coliiformes > Coliidae > Urocolius > Urocolius indicus. Next base: position 125,109 of record WBNH01007268.1, read on the forward strand.
GAGAGACAACTGTTGAAGTGAGAAGATTGGATTAGGAGGGCTACTGGGCTGATCCTGTACGGCAACTGCTGTGCTCTTTGGGGGTCTGTGAGGCTCACTTGAGAAATGGAATGGCAAAGAGGGTAAGCATCAGGACTCTCATATCATTCCTCAGAGGCAGACCTCATTCTCCTTTTCTTTAAATTTCACACCTACAGCATAAACTTCCCAGGCCTTCCCTACTAAGGTTTTTGCCAAAACGTGCACTGTTTAATTGGTTTATTAGCTCATCTTTCCAAGTGCAGTTTTAGCATCTGTTTTCCCCCCAGAAAAACCCTTTTGACTAAGTTAACTTATTGTTTGCAGGACACCAATACGTTATGCTGAAACTCTGACTCTGTTTCAAGGAACAATGACTCCAAGACTTGCTTTTGAGCAAAGCAGCATACAGTCTCTCATGTATTGTATCTCTCTGAGCTGGGTTAGACCATTTCCTGCTACAATATTGTAAGGGCTGAGGAGGAGAGTGCAGCTTAACTTATAGTGAGTTCACTTTGTCAACCTCGGGATCGCTTTAAAACACCCATAGCTCTGCGTGAGAAACCTTGGGGTGACAAATCCTCAGACAGAGTTTCCTTTGAGTCAGTTACAGTATTACTCATTGCCCAAATCACTAATAAAGCAAACTTTTTGGCCGAGTAAGTAGAGTATATGTTGCATTTCTGTCTTGCGCTATCCTGACATTCCTTCCTGAATTCCTGTAATGTCCAGCCGTGGCTTATCTTACTGCTGCATCTTTGCTTGTTCTTGACACTAGGTCAAATAGCTTTGTAGGATCTCCACTCTCTATAGCACTAAGAATTTTGTGAACCTTAATGAAGAATCCCAAACTCCTTTTTCATCTGAAGAGCTACCGTCCCAATTTTGCCTAACTTTTTTGAATTAATTTGGCTCCCTCTATCGTCCCCATCATTTCTGTTGGACTGTGTTTTCTCTTGTACTCTTTTTATGCAAGGATGTTGGGGGCTGCCGACGATCACTTAAGGTTGTTTCACTTTGCTAGATTCTTACACTATTCTTAAATTACTTCTTTGAGATTTAGTATTCAAGCACAAAAGCCTCAGCTGTCCCGCTGCTGTTCAACGGTAGGCAAAGACTTGGCGAGTACAATACAGCATTTCCTCTTCTTTGGTAAAAGTCTCTGTCCACAAATCCACATGCTTCTCCTCTTCCAAGCCACCTTTGGTTATGAGTTTCCTGTTCATAACTAACAAAACTGAAGCTTGTTCTCACCAGCATCGTTTCCCTGTATGATATATTCTTCCTCTGAATAATTTCTCTTTTTTTTTTCTAGGCTATTGGTAAGACTTTACCTACCCACTGATTTTTCAGCTCAATGTCTAATCCTGGCTGCCTGCTGCCCTCCATACTTACACACCTCCCTTTTCTTCTGTGATTTTTATCTTTCTTTCTTCCTAAGCTGCCTGTAAGTTGAATGCTTGTTCCATGTAGAGCCACACTCAGAAAGAGCTCTGAGCTGATAGAACAAATCAAAGGCTCGTGTTTTTGTTGTTTGAGGTCACCTCTGGATGACAGGCTCTGGAGCCTGTTTCCTTGAGAAAATATGTCAAATTCAAAGTGCCTGAAGTAAATGAAAAGGTTGCACGGTATGCAGGGACTGAATGTCCCCATTCCTGTATGACAAATCATGTCACCTGGAAACAAAAAGGAGGGAGGCATGCCTTCCACTCTCTCCTGAAAGACCTGCAACATGTGCCCAATTTGTCAAAGCTTAAATGTAATGGTAGGTTAATAACAGGTAGACCTCTGAAAGAGAGTGGATTACCGACAGGTACAGGTCAGTTCCTCACCAGCTGAAGTGCTATTATCATTAACAAATATCTATTTTTAAAACCTCCTAACTTCCTTACATTTCCACATTGTGGCTTTAAGCTAAAGCCACGCTGACTAGTTTCCTATAAACTAGATACAGGAGAACCTGCAACCTTCCCTTGTAAGGAATCAAATGCACTTACAGAGGGACAAGACAGACCTCAGACTCTCTTCTCACTGGCAGCATGTGCTCAGAAATACAGAGCTTTGGGAGGTTCAGGTTTTCCTAATTCAAGGGAAACAATTTGAGGACAGATTAAACCCGAGGTTTCTTCAAAATAGAATCTGTAGTCTATTTTGTATTCTATCCACATTTTGCTGTGTGAATTGCTTCAGCTCTCTTTTCCAGCACATCTGAATTCTGCCACTTTCTTGTTTGTGTTTACCTCCCTCAATAGTCTAGCACCAGCAAATCTCACTGCCTTTGCTTCTTTTGCTCTCCCAGTGAAGAAGCTGAAGAGAGCTGTGATTTGGCCTGCTACTTTCACCCCAAGCTACTTTCACCTTCTGGGACTCTTTGTATTTTGAGCCATCTTCAAGTTCCTTGTTCCTTTTTCAAGGCCTGCTGAGCGAAGAGATTTCATGGTTTACATAGCATGGTTGAAAAGCCATCCTGAACAGAGCAAAGAGAACCTAGTATCAGGGTGGGGGGTAGGGGGGGTGGGGGATGATGACTGGCTTTAATAGCTCAGTCTGTCTTTCTGACTCCATGGTGATGCCATGGTGAATTTTGACAATTGGTTATTTTGAGCCGCTAGTTGTGATTTCATAAGTAGAGACAGCAGTGGAGCATGAGGAGCTGAAATAAGATGCATGAAAACCAACAGGAGCAGAACAACAGAAAAAGCCCTTTTTCTTTGACCAGAAAGTGATGAACGAAAGGGTCGTGGTTCAAGCCTAGCTGGCAACAAAGCACCATGCAACCACTCACTCCCTCCACTTTACCACATCTCTCATGGATGGGGAGGGGAATGGGAAAAGTCAAAACTCATGGCTTAAGAACAAGTACAATAAGTAAACTAAACTAAAATACAGTAACAGTAAGAAGAATAAAGTATCATAATAGGGATTAAGGGAAACAAAACCCAAGAGAGACAAGTGCTGCCCAATGCAGTTTCTCACCACCTGCTGACTGATGCCCAAGCAGTGAGCCACCCCTCCTCAGCAGCTCCCTCCAGTTTATACACTGGGTGTGATGTTCTATGGTGTGAATTAGCCCTTTGGCTAGTTTGGGCCAGCTGCCATGGCCATGCTCCCTCCCAGCTTCTTGTGCACACACCAGCCTCCTCCACTCCTCCACTTACCTCACCAGCCCACGCTGGCAGGGCAGAGTGAGAGGCAGAAAGGGCCTTGATGCTGTCCAACCCTGCTGGGCAATAACCAGAACATCGCTGCATTATCAACTTTCTCTTCAGCGTAAACCCAAAACACAGCCCTGTAGCAGTTACTGGGAAGAAAATTAACTCCATCCTAGCCAAAATCAGGACAGAAAGGACAATAGACTTGGAATAGAGGACATTGGTGTAGTCAAGAGATTTTGTGGGATGAGAGAGACACAAAGGAAGCAGAGGATGAGAGAAACTAGTAAATACCATGAGAGGTGGGAAGCAGAGGAGTCTATACATCTGCTTCCTAATTAGGAGGGGGTGTGTTGAAAAGTCTGTAGTCACAAACAGTCAGGGAGTGGAAGGAGTGAGAATGCTGTAAGGAAGAAAGGCAAATAAGAGAGGCTGAAAGAGATGGTAAAGTCAGAGAGGGAAAAGCTGAACAGAGAAGGAGGACAAAATGTATAATGAAGGCGAAGTCAAGCAGGAGGCTTTGCTGGTGAGTGAAATGCTGTGGGTTTGAATAAGAAGGTGAGATGTGGAAGGTACAAAATGTGAGGTCTGAGCAGCCTAACGATGGAGAAATTTAAATCATCAAGGGAAAAGATGAGAGCGCCAATTCAATAAGAAGGAGAGCCAGATGTTAAGGCAGAGAATGAAAGGGGAAGAGATGGGTGGGCGCAGACAACAGCTGCTGAGTGGAGGCACGAGAAAGAACAGGGTCTGCCTGGACAGTGCTGGGGAGCGTGGGAGATGGGAGCTGGAAACAGGAGCAGCACAAGAAAAAGCTGTCATTCTTAAGTTATTTGGCACAGTGCTGCAGTGAACCAGCTTGCAGGAGGTCTGTTCCTGAAGTTGGGTATATGGTATTGATACAGCTACATTTAAACTTCAGCCAGCATAAACAGGGCTGCAGGTCTACCTGGGACACAAACACTTCTCTTTAGTTACCAGGAGGTTGTATCTGATTCCTGCAGCCTGTGTCATGGGCAACATGGATTTCGGGCTCATTTGCTTGAGAAACTGTTGCTTGGTCAGAACATATCTTCCCACTGCTCACGCATAGGCCTGAGCTGTTATGCCGTAGAGGGTGCAATTGTAAAAGTTTGGTGCGGTATTTGTTTCATCTCCTGGATGTACATATCCAGTTTGTTCGATGTACACGTTAATGTGAAAGCAGTCACTCCTGCAAACGTGACCTAGCATCCAAAAAGCAATCGGTATTCTTTGTAGTATCCCAGATATTTGCTTAGCTATTTGCAGCTGAGCAAACCATTAGAAAGTGGGAGCAACTTCATGTTGCTGAAATGTAGCCACTCTCTCCCTGAAGCAGGACAGCAATCACATGTATCACCATCAGTTTAGGCAGAAAACTAGCAACATTGTGGCATTTTTAGCTTTCTTTGGCTCTCTTAGTCAAAAAGCATCTACCTGCACTGGCAATTTGGCTAGCACTGATGTGGCAAAGCATCCTCCATCACGGCTCCTCTCCTTTGTGCTTTACTGAACCGCATATCAAACCAACAGATCTAAACTTTAGGTCTCAACAGATTTTCTGCTCTTAATCCGTTGGGGCTGAAACCCACAGGTTGTAACTTGATATTCGGTCCCCTAGAGAGCAATCAACAGGTGAACGATAATTTGCGGTAACGGATTTCAAGCCGGGGAATCTGGATCTTGCCAAATCTTCCCCAAAGAGTGGCACTGAGACAGGCCCACGGTGTATGTGTGAGTTTGGTTGCGGCCAGCCCTGCTCACAGCTGCTGCCGAGCAGTGGTCTGTACATGGGGCACAGAGGCAAGTCAGATGAAGGCTGACTGGAACAAGACAGGGGGGCAACGGTCTGCCCTGGAAAGCTCGGCAGGAAGCAGAGCGGAGAGACACGCAAACCCAAACGCTTTCATGTCTCTCCAGGTCTGCTGTCTCTACGTCTGCCGTCTGCAGCTATCCCACAGGCAGCAGTGCTACGGCACAAACAAAGAGAGATTTTAATAGTTTCCAGACCAGCGGTTAGCAATGGTGCTGATGGGCTCTCTGTGTGCTCCAGCGCTGGTTCCTCTACACTGCCTCCAAACACCCAGGGAGACAGAGGCTCATTGGGATTCGCTGCCGCAGCCTGAGTTCCTTCAGCTCAGGTGCAGTGTGCTGTGGAGCCGAGGCATTCACAGGCAAAGGGAACAGCCCTAGATGAAACACAGGGGATGCTTCACAGCAGCATGGCACTCCATGCGTAGAGGAGCTCTCCATCAGTCGCTCTAGGAGAGAAAAACTGTGTTCCTTGAGGGGAATTAAAAGACCATGTTACCTACAACCCATAACAATTTGGTGCTCTGCTTAACACCTTCTCAGATGAGGATTAGAGGTATCAAAGCAGCCCTGGCAGCGGAGCTGAAATTTTCTTTGTTGTAACCAGCCTTCCATAGTCTGGACCTAAAGATGCAATGTGAGGGAAAGCTTGATTTCTTGTCTAAAGCTGCCAGTCTCATACAGCTACCAGAGGTCTTGCTGGAACCTACCTGTGCAGAGCAAGAGGGTTCCTGTTCAGAGCTGGTGCCAAAGCCATGCTCCCCACGGAGGTTCCCGTGCCAGATTCAGTGTTGATGTAAAGCACATGTGATGGTTGTGTGCATACCAATTACTGCAGCCGCAGTGGGAGTTGGAAAGGCAAGAGCCAGGACGATTTCAGCTAAGGCAGTCCTCTCCAACCCTTCATTTGACACCCACCTGCTAGTTGCTTTTCCTGCTATGCCACTTCTGCGGTGAGTGCAACTCCCCAGTGCTATCTTCTTGCAGCTTCGCCAGCATCCATTTTCAACCTCACTGATACCTCTGCTTGTTGCTGCTGCCTTTGGCTAGGGAGACACTCAAATCCCATTCCTTCCACAGCAGTCAACAGAAATGAAAAGCAATTTTTTTCTAAATCCTGCTAAGAGTGGGATACTAGGTTACACCGACATATGAGTCTAGAAACAGGGCAGAGCCTCGCAGAGGGCTGAGCAGCCATTCAGATGGCAGCAGGACTGAGCTGTGGTTCCAGCTCTTTCCCTGAATTGCTCTGTGCCTTTGAGTAAATCAATTCGTATATGTTTTCCTCATCTATAAAATGAGAATGGTCACATTTAGATACCTCAGGGAAGTTGTGAGGCTTAATTAGTTAACGCTAGTGCCTTGTCAGCTCTCATTACCATGGTATCTCAGCACTTATTGCTTTGAAATTGTAAAATGCTACTTACACACTAAACATTATTAATCTAGGTGAGAGGGAAAGAATTAATCCAGTTTCTCTGTACATAACAAAAGCAGGGAGTTGACAGTCCCGGTTATGGTTTTGGTATGAATTCTGGTACGAATTTCTGGAGAAAAGTTTCCCTGACATATAACAAAATTACTTTTTTTCCAGACCCCTTAAAGTAGCTGCTCTTGAATCAGTTTAAAATGTACTTTTGCAGCACATATAATTAAACTCACCCAGAACAAACACAATTGAAACTGGTTTAGACACATCTTTGGTTTCAGTGCAGGGAAAACAGCTAGGATTTCTTCCCCTGGCATAAATACTCCAGACAGGTCTCAATCAGAACAAGGTCCCTGAAAGTCTTTGAAAACCTGTTTGGATGTCAAGTCGCTCAGAGAGAAGTGATTGTAGGCAGCATAAAGTGGGGGATGGCTGGCAGATTCATGGATTGAAGGGATTTTAAGTGCCTAGCCTCAAAGGGAAAGAGCTAGTGACTAATCTGGTTCGTCATCACCAGACCATTCCCAGAAGAGTCCTCTTTGTAACTAGGGAGTTTTTAGATACTCAGCTTTTTTTCTATGAACCAGTTAAGGGAAAGCCTGACTCTCCACAGGAGCACAGCCTTGACATTAGGGACTACTTCCTAAGTGCCAAATATGTGCCAGAACAGACCTGGGATGCTGGCAGCAAGCTGAGGATCTGCCTTCACCGCTTCTCCCCCAGACTTTCTGGTTACTGTGTCTTGTAAGGTAGGGGAGAGTGCCCAGCCAGCTGAGGGGCTACAGGTAGCCTGGAATAGGCAGGCTGCTCTTCTTACTCTGCATTTCTATGGGGGCTGGGAAATGGTTTCACACTTTGCATTTTGCAGACACCAGCTTCTTTCCTCCAAGGTGCTAGCAGCACATCCTTGTACCTCAGCCTGGTACCCAGCCCTGAAACAGTCCCCCGCCAGGTGTGATGCATCCTGAGCACCCCATTGTGAGTGGAGAAAGGGTGGCTCAAGGCAGCCTGGCTGTTTCCATTACGCATGCTGGAGTACACAAGGTGCACTGAGCAGTATGAGTACGATTTTGGGTCTTACTCTTTCCCTAAGAGCCCCCATTTGTCCTTTTCAGCATACTGCTTTGATGTTTGGGCCACTGGTATGGTTTTGCATGTGCCCGTGCAAGGTTTTGGCTCCAATCGCCACGAAAATCAGAGTTCTGGAGATGCCCTAAGGATTGCTTCCTGGACATGAGTTGCACCAGGGGAGGCTGGCTATTAGGAGAAATTTCTTTCCTGAAAGGGTTGTCAGACATTGGAACGGGCTGTCCAGGGAGGTGGTGGAGTCACCATCCCTGGAGGTGTTTAAGAGATGGGTGGATGTTGCACTTAGGGAAATGGGCTAGTGGGTGATAGGGCTGAGACAAAGGCTGGACTTGATGATCTTAAAGGTCTCTTCCAACTGAAAAGATTCTATGATTTGCATGGCAGTGATCTCCTTCCTGCTGGGAAGTAACCCTGCCTGCCTCATGGAGCCTTTGCATCTTCTGTTGCAACTCTACTGTTCAGAGGCTTTCAGAGGTGCAGACTTAGGCCACGTGATGTATTTAAGACAGGCCACACAATGACAGCAGCTGGTCACCTCTCTTTGTCACTAGTCCAGTTTAAACCAGCAGTGTAGAACTGGAAAGAAAAGACCTGCTCATGCCATTAGCGACACTGTCATCCATTGCCTCCTCCAGCTGGTTTTCATTTACTATCTCTCATCAAACACTTGAGGCTCAGCTCTAGGGTTTCCCATGCTAATAGGATGTCAATACAAGCTGCTAACACTCCTTACAGTCAGGCACTCGGCAGGAGGGGTGCTGTCTACTCCTGAACAGAGCTCCAATAACTGGATCACAGTCTTGGCCAGAGGAACCTCTAGGCTTTGGTTCCCAGCTCCCCAGACAGCTCTGCCAATGCACCTCCGCTTTCCCCTGAATTCAAGATGAGCATCCTGTTGCAAATGATCTGGCTGTGGTAGAATATTTGCTCCTGTGGAAGCACCTGAATTCTTTTTTAAACCTGCAACTTGATGAAAATGCAAGGAAACATGCAACGGAGAAATGCCTGCCTCGGCAGGGAGAAGCACTCTCTGATTTATTCTTTCTTCTGTGCTTAACAGCTTTCAGGTTCCCCTTATCCAGCCTTCCTGGTTCACCCTTGTGACTAAGCTTCATTTTCCTGCTGCTGGGAAGAGAGCCATGTATGCCAATAGCTTTGTGTGTCCACCTCAGCCCTCAAGATGCCATCTGCCCTGACAGACCGTGGCATCATAAAAACCAAGCTCTTGAAGTTAATGCTGTATGCAATCACCTAGATAAACAGCCTGATTTGCAAAAGTACTCGGCACTCTCCTGCCAGTAATCTGTGTGACCACCTCTCCCTTTCCCATTCTCAGGGGCCCCTCCCAGTGATATGCAGACTAAATGGGGTAACTTCGCTGGCAGCTGTGAGGGTGACCCCACTTTATGCTCTGGGTGAGGGCAGATTCTGCCCCTGAGCCCTAAAAGGCAGCAGCAAGGCTTTGATTTATACATCTAGACAAAGCCCCACAGAGAAATGCTGTATGGAAATAAAAAACATTATGCTTTACAATTGGAGAGCAAAAAAAGGCTCGAGGGTTAAAATATGAAGTGGTCAAGCTATTAACCTTCTCATTTAGGAGCAATGGTCACTAAATTACAGGGCCTGTCTCCTTACTCCTCCTCCAAAGAATGGGCCTTTGAAGATGATACTGGTCCGTTATGTGAACAAGCAATAAAGCGTAATTAATCCTGCTCTGAAAATATGATCAAATACCGGCAGTGAGTCACAGCTGAGCCTGAGGGGGTTAAGGAACTTAAATCAGAGAGCCAGCACGTCAGGCAAATAGCAAATCCTCCCACTGCCTCCTGTCACCCTGAACACCCAGCTAGGCCTGTTCCCATCGGTGACATGAAGCGTGCTACCTCACATGGACTCCATGTGGGGAAAGCTTGATTCGTGTGGGCTTTCCTAAGGTGGATTGGTTCTGTATTCCTGGAGACTCAGGTAAGCATGGGAAGCACATCCAGAGTCAGCAAGCTTCCCTCTGGGTCACTGTTGAACCAAGTGCAGCACGGTGCTGGTGGGTAGGCATGCATTTTGGGAGGAAGCAGGACAGAGTTTCCAGAGATCCTGTCTTTTAAGATGTAATGTTATCTGTAGGTCCTTACCAGCCCTGATGGTCAAAAGTTCCCTTGGCAATGTTTTGGCACATTGTTCTCTGGGCACATAGCAACCTGACCAACTGCATTTTGCTGATCTTAAAGCAATTCCAGACATCTTCAGCTGGAGGAAAAATTAATCTTCCCCTTCCATGGTGAAATGTGTCCTGCTGTGCATGGTCTATGCTAGAGGCATAGATCAGCAGTCTGCTAGATCATCAGTCAGAGTGCACAGGGGAAAGTCTCAAGATGAGTTCTTCTAGCCCCATTCAGGGAAGTGGCAGTGAACAGCTCTGGTGCTCTGAGATGTATGGATGGGGCAGACCAACTCACTCCAGCCCACTTGGCTTCCAATGCCTGCTTCACCAAACACACTGCTTGGGCACGTGTGTTCTCTGTGAAGCAATTTAATGGGAGAAAAACCTCACCAGTGCAAGGGAGGTGCTTCGAGAGAAGCACTCTATCACCCACTGCAGCCAAGAGATTTATGGCATGCAGTTCAGGCACCACAAGATTGTGCCCATCTTGCTGTTCCTCTGGGCAAGACTCTACAAAAAGCAGAGAAACAAAAGCCACTCTTCTTTTTGCAGAGTATCATCTGTCAAGAAACATTGCCTAGCTGCCTGTCATGCTTCATGTTGAAGTTCACTGCTTTTTGATCCAGTGTTTAGGAAAAGGCAGAAGCTGGGCAGGCGTTTTTTTGGTTGCATGTATTGAGCCCTACCCGGCTCAGGCAGCTCAGGCAGCTCCCACCCAACGCCTGCATGTGCTCAGAGTGAAAAAGGATGGGGAGCGTGTCTCTGAGGCAGCACATGTAGAGCAGTGGTGAAGAGGCAGCAGCGTAGGCTTCAGCACGAACTGGACCGGCCCACTCAAGTACATTTTTGGTTTATCAGTGACAAGAATCCTCACTCCTGTTATCACTTGGCTGGCGAGTTGGCAGCTGGTGTGGGTGTGCCTGTCCTTGCCAGAATCACCTTCATTTGACTGTGTAGGCACACCTCACCTCAGCAGTCTCCCGTCTTTGCTGGCCCAAGGGCACAAGCAGTGACATACTTCAAGCAACTGTGCTTTGCTACATTTGTTGGAAGCAGGAACCATACCAGCAGAGGATAAAGTGTTGCTCATGGGGACCTATTCAACAAGCCTTTTGGTTGGGATGTCTTATATAGAGTCTTCTGGGCGTTCTCTAATTTAAGCTCCTGAAAAGTCACTGCACCTCCCAGGAGAGAGTCCTCTTCCCAGCTCATCTCCTCACCCAATCCATGAACTGGTCCACTGGCTTATAACATTCAACTTTAGCTTGTGCTCTCACGTCAGCCCTGTGGTCACAAGTACCAAGTTGTCTGTGAGCTCTAGACTGAGGAGACCACCTAGACAATTTCCGCTTCGGTGTGCACAGCTTTCTAAGGCCTCAGAAAGGTGCCTCATGGAAGGCCACTGTTTCCTGGGGAGTCTCTTTTCTTAGAGAGGCAAAACTTCAATACTTTTGCTTTTCTTTACCTCTCCTCTTTCTAATGTAGAGTCTCTAAATACTCATGACAACTCTTCCCTCATCTTTCCAAAAGCAAGTGCTTTTCTCAATCAATTTTATTTTCTGCCATGAGAGAGGGGTACCGTTGTTCTGAAGTTGTATCACAGGAGCCAAGCTGAAAGCAAAACCAAACTACAATTCATTTAGCAAAACGTTCGGATATGATTACAACAGCGTTATTAAATATCAACTAAACTGACAGTCAAAATTCCCCTGCAGTCTTCCCAACCCTGACTTTGAAGACTGTGCTGGGGAAGATTAACAAACAGAAAGAAAAGTAAAGATGACCTGAAATAAAAAACAGCCAAATGAATTCCTTTGGCCCAGCTGAGAAAAAACACAGGGGGGAAAGAACTGGCATAGTAACCCTTCTGGTTTTTAATGCTATCAGTTTTAGCATTCCACTATGCCTGAAGATCATTGTCTGTGAAATGAAGGTGTTAACACATAGGTATAGCTACATGTACTTTTATTTACTAGTCTTTGTTGGATGCCCTTAGATGCTATAGGTGGAAGACTATTGAGGGAGGCAACAAGTGCTGTAATGAACTGCAAAATAAGTCACCACAAGATCTGCTTAACTGTGGGTTACAGACTCCACACCACTCATAGTCATGCTTTGGCCTTATTGCCTGTATTGGTAGCCTGCATGGTTAGGATAGGCAAGAAATTCCTACCTTGTCATTAACGTGAGGAGGAGGCCTGTGTGTGCATAGATTTGTGTATGGACACAAGTAGCCTATCTAGACTATCCCTTTTTAACCTATCTCCTTAGGAAATTGCATTGAAACCTCAAAGTTGCTGAGGGAGGAGCTCTCTGGCAGCTGGCCCTTCACCTGAAGTGGCATGGGAGAGGACAGTGTTTGGGAAGGAATGTTTTACTTGCTGGCCATACTCAGAAGACCACTAAGTAGCTTGAGTTGATGCCTGCCAGTCAATTAAATCTATTTCTGATTTCTCTGTGTCAGTAATCAACGACTGGTGAGAAATGGTCCTCAGAAAATAAGTCTCCGAGCAGTAGCTGGGGAGTGACCTGAAATCACCGGTCACTTCCTCATTTAGTGGCTTGCTGCCATACTACCATTTTGTAGCCTGACCTGAGGAATTCAGAGTCTCACTAGCTCTTCTGCCCTGACTGCAAAGGATGGCTGAGAGGCAGGATAGCACATTTTTCATATATCCAGTATAATCCCCAATCCCAGAAGGGGTGTGTCTCATGCCAGGCTTCACCACTGTCTTTCTCCTCCCCAAATGTTCTCCCACCTACTGGGTGGGAGTTACAGAGGAAAGCAGAACTTGTCAGCAGCCCCAAGATACAGAGTCATGACGTATTTTAAGCAGTCTCGATCCTACTCCTGCTGCTGGTTGCAGCAGCTGCTGTGCTTCATGCTGTTTCTTTGTACCAGAGAGTGGAGGACAGAGGCATATTTTCTTTTCAGTGCTTACTGCCACTCAGTGCTCTTCAACATCTCCTGTCTGCAGGCAGAGCAGTTGGTCCTATTCCTCTTTTGTCCCTTCCCACACAGATGCTTTCTATACTTTAGCACCAGCTTCCTAAAAATAATAATAAACTTCCCTGAACAAGGAACAACATACTTATTTCTAGTCTCCAACTTACTTCACCTGCCCATTTTAGTTGAATCCCATGTACACACGCCTTTACATAAGGGCTACAAACAAGTAGTGATTGATTTGTCCCACATGCATGTGCTGTACCTGGCACCCTGGGCTCTAGGTTGAGGCCTGATGCACTACCATAGGTGAAAAAAATACCTAATCTGAGAGAAGCTTTGACGTAGAAGGAGAGAAATACTTGTACGATGGCACAGGGAAAAGGGTGCTCACCCTTTGTACCCTAACTTTAACCATTACACTAGCAGCTGACTTTGCTCAGCTCTCTGAAGTTATAGCTATGAAACATCAGATCAGTGCCAAGCTGAACTCCATCACTGCAATTGTACCCATCATGCCAGAGCCTCCCTCTATTCCCACACAGATACACTCCAGGAAATGTTAGCAGCAAAGCTCTTGTGGCACAAAACCAGCTTAAATTGCAGCACTGTGCTTTGCTGTGCTGTAACAAACCTCTGTCCCTTCCAAAGGTCCCCTCTGAATCTTTGGCTAACTGCATCTCACAGAGTGACTGGACTCTGTGGAGGAGCACTGTCAGCATGCCCAGCCTCTCTGCACCAGACATACTTCCTGGCACCACCATCCATGCCAGCACAGCCACTACCCAAACATGCCCTGCTCCAGGCTGTCTGAGACCCTGCTGCCAGGGACAAGCAGCCACAGGGAATGAAACTGCCTCACCTGTTTATTCTGAAGCCATGTAGAGTTTAACGCTCCTCTTTCCCAGTTGCAGAGTGACCCAGGTGGAGCTAATGAGTGCTTGCCTTGCTTAGCTAATTAGAGGCACTGAGAGCAGCAGACTCCAGTTCTAGGCATGGGGTGCTTGCAGAGGGAATATAGTGTGGAGGGTTTATTTCTAGGTTTTGGTTTGTGTTTGGTTTGAGTTTTTGTTGTTGTTGTCGTCAAATAAAAACCTCTGGGCTTGCAAGACAAGCCCAGCATAGAGGGGAAAGAGCAATGAGGGGAGGGTCCACAAGTACCCTTCTTGTCTGCCCTCTTCCAATCCACGTTATTCTGGGGTTTGAGGAGGAGAGGCATTGGGAGCAAAAGATTAGGTAGGCTGAGCCATTTGTTCCCCTTCAAAGATAGATTTTTTTCAGTGTCTGATCCAAATTAGCACAGTCCTTCGGAGTCCAGCCTAAGTCTCTCTAATTGCACAGCTCACCCCTCTCATGCCACCTGCCACCTCCACAGGGTCTATCAGAGTGTGGCACCCACAGCCAGGCCAGTGGCAGCCCTTACCAATGCCTATCTGCCCAGAGAAGCTCTCAGGCTTTGTGGGGGACACTTACTGACCCCAAAGTGCTCTGCAGTCTGGTCAGAGAGAGCTTCCCTTAACCCACTCACCCTGCCTGCAGCACAGCTTCCCCACTAACGGGGCTGCCCAGGGATGCTGGAGCAGTGTCTTCACTCTTGGAAAAGCTAGGAGAAGCCAAGGAAGCCCTGAGATGTACGGTCAGCAGCCCTGCCCCAGGCCTTTGCTTTTTGTACATCCCAGAGGACTTGCCACTGGGATGCAACACCCTGGACAGACAGACACAGACAGAAAGACAGTGTGTGTGAAAAGGCAGCGCTGCTGCCTGGTGCTGCTGACCACAGCCAACCAGCTCCTTGGTGGCCCTGGGACTGAGGTCCGGGCTGGGGGTCCCATGACATGGATGGCGTGTGGTTGAGGCAAACGCCCCTCAGCCAGGAAGGTTTTGGGGCACAGGAGCCCATCAAAAAGGAGAGATGCTTGCCCCACACGGCTGGAGCTGTGAGTGCTGTTGCTGGCTGTTGTGTGTGTGGCTGCAGGCTGGCCAGCACATGACAGCTCCAGGGAATCTGGGTTTTATTACAGCATCACCTCTATCATACCACAGCCAAAGAAGGCCCTTAGCTGAGTCCCCCCACCCCCCAAGCTTGACCTCACAAAGTTGTGGTCTGAGCTCCCTTTTCCTTGCCTGCCCAGCCCTTTACATAAAAATTGGAGTGAAAAAAAAACCTGGCTTCTGCTGAGAGCTGCCAATTTTCCCTCTCGCTCTTGTAAGCTGCATCTCCCTTGCCTCTTTCTAGCTGTTATTTAGTTCCCCTCATGTTGTTTTCCCCTGGCTTTTCCTTTGTTTCTTTCCTAGGGAAGCAGCACATCATTATGTCTGGTGTTTCTCTAGAGCTCTCCTAGCCGAGGTCATTACTTAGCTTGTGAGATCCAACGAGGTTGCTGTTTGTGTGGCTGTGAGTCCTATGAAAAAGCAGCTAATCAATTCAGAAAATCATCTGGGTGGTAACCCCACTGTCAGCTTATTTTCTTCCCTTCCACTTAGACATCAAACTGGCTGAAGAGGGCTCTGGGGGATGAGGCAGGCACTGAGAGCTGCTCCTCTGCAGACACATCTGTGTCTTTCATCAGCAGGGCTCAGGGAATACCGCTAACCAGAGAGGAGAAAATCTCTTTGGTGCTGAGAGGCTCGCGGTCTCCATCCTCTCACTCTGAAGAGACCCAACCCAGTGGGGAAGCAATCGTTTGAAAAGTGGCTAATGCACTAACATTGTTTGGCAGGAACTGTCACGTTACAGACAGAGCTGGGGGGAGGACCGGGAAGAAACATAGAGCAAGGGGGGCCGTGTTAGGACTGCCTCACGTCAGCAAGCGGACCCTGTTTGCCAAAATAGCTCACAATGTGGAGATGCAATTGGCAATAGCACATGCAAAAGATCTTCTGACGAGTGAACTTGACAAAAATTATTGCACTTTGCTTTCACCCACTTTTCCTTTGGCTTATGTCTCTGGGGACTGCACCACAACAGTGCATGGTCAGAGCCATGAAACCTTTACCACTGCCAGCTTTAGTAATCAGAAATAGAGACGCAGAGTGCCTGGTACGCTGGGACTCTGTGGTGTCACAGCTCATTCAGGGAAGATAAGTCACATCTGAAAGGCATTGTCTGGCAGGCCAGCTAGCCCTTTGAAGAGTGGGGGTGGATGTGCGTGCGTGCGTGTGTCCTACCCGTGGATTTGGCCAGCAGTCTGGAAAATGTCAAGGTTAGGAAAGGCTGAGCTTCATTTGCTTTTCACAGATCCGAGTAATGAATTTTTCATTTTGAAGTATTGCTCTAGCTTGAAAAGCGAGTCGGTAGCATCGGCATCAGGGGGTTCCACATCTGTCTCTCAGTTGCTCTGGATCATATTTGCCCAATTTACTAAACAGAGACTTTTTTACATTTTGCAACCTTCCAAACTAAATGGGAGGCCTGAGGCTTTAGTGAAGCTTTCCTCTTTATATGCCTTCATCAACATGGCATATTTTGCTCACTAACCCTTTGTATTAACCTCCTACGTTGGTGCTGCTTTTACAAGGAGACCGGGCAAGATCAAGGTGCAGGAAGGGAAAAAGCATCAAGAACCTGCTTTTGTCACTAGACGGAGTACTTCTAATTCTGAATGTAAATGGGAAGCAGAACGTCACAGTAGAAACAAAAGTCTTTTCCTCCCCAGACAGGGTTGAGTCAACGTGGGTTTTGTTTTACCCCTCGTTTGTGGTTACAAAATAAAGCTTGATAAAACTGCATACAAGAATGAGCAGCTCAAAAAGATTCACTCAGAACCCCTGTTTCACTGTGTGAAATCCAGGGATATTCAATTACATTAGAATGAAGGGCAGTATCTTTGCACACCATTCACTTCCTAACCTGTGGAACTTGTTTCTGCCTTGCACAGTGGAGCCTAGGGGTCTCAGAAGGACTCAGAAGAGAGTTCATCAGGTCTCAAACATTTTTTTACAGACAATATTAAAAGCCATAATTAAAGTAACAAAAGCTTCTAGTGATGTAATCCCAGTTTACCAAAGCTGAATTCAACCTTCACCTGCAGAGTTTGGGAAAGTGTTTCATCAGTAGAGATGTTTTCCAGCTTCTGCCTATCGGAGGTGTTTGTGTCCTTGCCCATGATGCTGAAACAGCAAAAACAGTGTGCTAGAGGAGAGGAAGAGTTAGTGTCTTCCAAACCGGTTCCTCTATTTCTAATTAAATTACTGAGCATTGAACATGCCCACTGTAATCCTGACCAGTCCTGAAGGTGATGCAATGTTAGAGGGATGGCTCAGGGGTGATGCCACTTCACTCCAGCAAGGGCTTGTGCTAGGGGCTTGTGAAAAGCTACAAAAAAAATCCTTTGCCTTAAACTAATGTCTTGGAGAGGTAGAGAGTTCCACAGCTTAACCCACTGCTCAAGTGGGAAGCAAACAGACAGACTTCCTTTTTATCAGATTTATCTCTCCCAGAAGTTGGTTTCACTGGCTGTGCTGCAGCATTGGCTTTTCCAAGGTTCCTAAATGTTTTCTCTCCAAAAGTGTTTTACCCGTTTTAAGTATCCCTGAAGGGTGCCTGCACCACACCAGCAGTGGACATGTACCAACAGCTGTTGCTGAAAGGCTGCCAGCGGCCCTGCGTCACTGGCTGCTGCCAGCTGTTACAGAGACCAGAGCTGTTATAGAGCACCCAGAAAAGAGACCACCCTGGTATAATCTTGATCCTATGAGAATGACCAGAGTTAAGCCGCCATATCCACACACTCAGTGGTGTTCATACATACAGTGGCCTGTGGCGAGCCAGTGATTGCCAAAGTACAGGGGATGAGCAATGGGGAAGAGAAGAGCAGCGCTCTGACTACAGCAGAGCTGCAGGGGGAAGCACCGGGGTCACCGCTGATCACACCCAACTGGCAGGCATGAGCGCGTGCTTAGGGCCACTTTGCAGCAGAAGCCACAGAAACTGCTCATCATGAGCAGATTGTGACTCACTGTGAACATCTCTGACAGCACACCGAAGACCAAAGCATTTGTTTGTCCCCATGCCTTTCTCCTGGCCATGGCTGCTTGCCCTGCCTGGCTGTGCAGAGAGGAGGCACACGCAGCTCTGACTTGCCCACTCTGCCTCAGCCAGGAGGATTTAGAGTTTCTTCCCGAAGTGCCCACTCATTTCCCAGCCGCAGCATGCTGCTTGTTCGGCCCAGCGGCTGCTGTTGGGGACCAGAGCCCTGCGGAAGGAGGGTGTAGATGAAGGGGCAAAGCACTGAGTGTCTCCAGGGTGGCTGTGCATGGGATTTGGAGGGGGTATTGGAGGTGGGGAGCAGGTGGTGCGGTGCTGAGCTGCTCAGCTGTTGTGTGGCTAGAGAGAGACGGACGCAGCTGGGTGAGGGAAGGAAAGAGCTTGAAGTCTGGCAGTCTTTCTGCTTTAGAGGCCTGTAGCGGCACAGAAGAAGCAGAGAGGGATCCAGCTGGGATGCAGGGCCCTGGGTGCTTCTGCTCTGGCAGGGGGTTGTGTGAAGCAGCCTCGCAAGGATGTGACGTGCACACACGGGATCCGTGACAGCCTCATCCGAGGCCCATTGCTGCTTTGTGCCGGCAAGTCCCTGGCAGCAGCCCCTGCTGTGTGCCAGCAGGGGCCTTGGCAGCACTCTCTGGGGTGTACATTTGTATCTGCTCATGCAAATAACCTGGAAGTGTCCCCTGGAGTGGGACAGCTGGTCCCCGGCAGTGTTTTTGGGAGCATTCTTTATGTGCCCGTGTAAGTACCCTGGCAATCTCTTTTGGGGCTCGCCAGCAGGGGCCCTGGCAGAGGCTGGGAGGCAGCGTCTCTGTGGCTGAAGCCATGCCAGCTGAAGCTTTCCAACAGCAAAGCTTTCTTCTGCCCCAAACAAAGAGCCAGCGTGGCTAGTGCTATTGATCTAGTTCATTCCTTGCCACTTTTAACACGGCAGGAAAAGACCGAGAGGAGTTTTAATTTGCCCAAATGGTTTTAGACAAGGTTAATAAAACTCATTGATAAATGCCACTTTTTACTAAGTTTTAATTACAATGTCATTTCAACAGGCTGGACGTGTCCTGCCTCCTCGGCCTAGCCTGTGGCATTTTTTGTTTAAAGTGTACTTCCTTGAGCTGCTGTGATTAATTTCCATTGCAGATCTCGGAGCTGAGAGGCTGCCAGAGAGCCCGACTGCCTCTGTGCATCGTTCTTGGCCGCTGTGCCCATGCTGGCAGTTACAGCTCTACCCCTACGTCAGCACCGCCATTGGATGTGCACTGGGCTGGGCTGGGCAGGGACAGGCTGGGCCAGGGCAACAGGAGGGAGTGAGCTAGTAGGGGCAGGGACATTGATTGAGGTATCCACAGACTAAATGCAGTTGTTGGATCTTCTTTCTTCACGCTAATGGAGATGATCCCTTCCAACAAGCTGTAGCCTGGCTGTGTCTCAGTGCCCATGGCACAGCCTCTGTGGGTTTCATTGAGTTTGATTTCTCATGTTGCAGTAGGGCCTCACCAGAGCAGAAGCTGAAGGCAGTTTAGACCAAAACCTTTGAACTTATCACACTGCTGTCCCTCCTACATTGCTACCTTGATACACCATCATCTTTGTCCTAGAAAAACGTCCAGAAAGGGCATTGGTGGCTGTCAGCCACCTCTTCTTCTCAAGGACTGGTAAGGATGGCACCAATGGTGAGCAATTCATCTTTCCTGTCATCTCCCAGAGGTGGGTTTTGCATGCCCAAGACTGATACAGATCTGGTTCAGGTTCAACCCACAGCAGGCTGAATAAACAGAAGCTACTGGAATCACTGGAGTCAGTTAGTTCAGCTTATCTTATAGTTCTTCCTCTCCACAGTGAAATCGTGAATATGATAAGAAGGTGTGTTGCATGCACATATTACCCCTGAAGCAGGGCTTTCTCTTATACCCTGCACTGCTTTCTAACTTTGCCAAAGCACAGTGGTTTTTTTTTTCACAGCAACTTTCCACATCCCTTCCATGCAAGCAAGATCTTTGTAAGAGCAGAGAACTTCACTGCTGCGGAAGGCACAGGGGTACCAAACCACTGCTTGGTTGCAATGCCTAAAACTATCCCTCCCTCCACTGCCCTGTACCTTCCCAAAACTCCAGGAAAGTGGCAAAGGATACTTTAAACAAAGAAGCAGGAAAACTAGAGCTCAAAGCTGTAGAAAACTCACAGCCATGGAAAAGAAATGACAGCCAGCCTGATGTGGCATTTGCTGTCAGATGAAAAACAAGAGGGTAAAAAAGTCAGAGAGAAGACTTGGGGAAACCATGGTACATGAGTTTGCCTCAGGTTGTATTATGGGAGGGATTGGTGTTGTTCATGGGAGCAGAACTGAGGATTAGGCTGCTGTACAAGCACTGATTATAACACAGGCTTGTCTCAACCAGGCAGAGAGCTTGAGATACAGGTGAGGGGAGGCTAGTAAAGGCCTTTTCCTTTAAAATGCTCACTGCCGTTACTGTGGGCATTTGTGATGGTGTGGTGCTTGAGTCTGGAGATTGGCAACAGATTATATTGATCCCTGCCACCTATACTTGAGAAGGCTTACACAGCATGGTAGCTAGTGTCAGAGTGCAGAGTTTAGCTCCCTGCACTTAGGGCTAATTTAGATGCCCAGTACAGGTGTCCAGTGTTGAAGAGAGCTCTTTGAGAAAGCTCTGCTAAAAAACCTCAGTGAGAATCTATCCTGCTCTTCACTTGTAAGCTGAGGATCTTGCGTTTGGTTCCCACCCAGGCTGCCTCACAGCTGTGTTGCAGCCATGCCTGTGCCATGTACCTTGTTTATGTGGACCCTGGCCTGTGGACTTCAGTCCCTGACTTGACCTCAGATCTGTCTCGTCATCATGGACTTGCCCAGCAATTGCTGGACTCTTGGCTGAATCTGGTTACCTGTCACCAGACCTGCTCTGCTCTTCTTGCTCAGGTATTATGTCGTTATGCCTTTGCCAGTGTGGCCACTGTTCTGTGCCTGCCTTGCTACTGCCCCCAGCTCTAGACTCAGCTTCCCTCGTGAAGCAGCCAGCCCTTGCTGCTCCCTCACAGCTGACATGCTGATTGATGCCTACAACCCTGATGTTGCTTGTGATTTTGCCTTGGCTGTCATCAGTGGAGTGAAACCACGGTGGGAAATAGAGTTGTCCGTCTGCAGAAGACATATCGATCAGGCAGAATATAAAGGAAGCAGCTCTCCCACATTATCATGCAAAGCAGCGATGGGCAGCATTCCTGCACGTATGTGCCACATACCAAAACCTTAATGTGTGCTACAGCCACGAGAGCTGTCTCTCACACCCAACCGGGCCATGGGAACTGGGAATTTTAGGCAGATGGTCATAATGGCTCTGGGGGGGGGGCTATGCTAGATGTGGAGTGGGATCCCAGGGTGAGCCAGAAGCCTGCAGCCCTGCTTCCTCCTATAGCTGATGGTCCAGGTTGCACTGTGGACCTCGTAACAGCGCATTCCCCATCCTGTTGCACAGCGTATTACTCACACAAGAGCCATTCTCAAGGCTGACAGCGAGGTTCAAGAGCTAAGGCTTGTTCACCAGTGATTGAAAGTGGACTTGAGCTACCTGTTCCCAGGGTGGGCTGAGAAGTGGTTGTATTTCCATGACTACCAAAAGACACGGGCTATTTGGCTTGAAGACCCTACAAGCCACATCCTTCAAGCCTCTGACTGTGCCTCACTCTATGAGGTCAGTAACTACATTGCGGCTTGTTGCTGAAAGGCTTGTGAAAGTGACACTTGCTGTGTGCTTTGTGCCCTTCTTATCACCCAGGCTGGAGTGGGTGCATTGAGGACTTCTCTGTGTGCTGCACTGATGCAGGTAGTGCTGTAGTGAAAGCATCTCTCAGGAGGATGCAGTGATTTAGGTGAAGATTGTATCTATCACTACTTGCAGGACAGGGTTGGGAGGTGCCAGGGGACAAGAGGCAAAGTGTTAAGTGCTGGGCTGAAACGCTTCTGAAGAACAGGATGAACAAGTCCAGGCATGCCAGAAGCACCCTGAGCCTTTTTTCCTGTAACAATCCCAAGTGGTTGGGCTCTGCTGTTGAGTGCAGTGCATATCCTGGGCAGCTGTGATGAGCACCCTTCACCTTGCTTTAAGCTCTGTTGCTCAGGAGGTGTTACAGTTGATAGCAATATAAATCCCCGCAGAGCACAGCCCTGCCTAAGAAGCTGGATAATGCAGGGGGTTGAGGGGGAAAGATGTTTTGCTGGCAACGCTGCCAGGGCTAACTGGCTTGAAGCCAGGGTCTGCATTTGTGGTGATGGTATATGGAGGTACCTGTAAAGGGAACCAGGCAGAAGCCTTGTTTTGACATCTCAAGGCTTTAATAAAGTTTGGAGATTTGCCTAGACAGGATGAAGCTTGGCTACAGGACAGGCACTTTTGGGCAGTCAGGTTTTAACTCAAATTCTCTTCATTACTGTTAATTTTGTACTATGAACTCTCACTAAATGCCTACTTGCTTGCCTCATCCACTGGAGGAAAAGAAACCATATACAGTGGGGTGACTTCTGTGCAGCTGAAGGTTTGGGCATATTTGCTGGTGTGCTCCTTGGCCTTCGCTGTCCTCTGTCTCAAGGCATTTCTGGAGCCTTGGAGAATAAGACAAAGCCATTGCATTGAGATGCAATGTAGTATATGTGTCTTCTGGTGGGACTTCTACGAGAGTCCAAGCTGAGAGAGAGAAACTGTGGTGCTGCGCTGCTGCAAGGCCTTGTACTTCTTACTGATTGGGCTTGAGTCTACATGGACAGCCTGTTCCAGTGCTCCATCATCCTCACAGTAAAATAGTTTTTCCTTATGTTTAAATGGAACTTTTTCTGTTCCAGCTTTTGTCCATTACTCCCTGTCCTGTCACTGGACACTACAGAAAAGTGTCACCCCATCCTCTTGACATACACCCTGTAAACACAATGAGACTCACCGCTTAGTCTCGTCTTCTCCAGGCTGAACAGCCCCAAGTCCTGCAGCCTTCCCTCATAAGAAACATGGTCCAGTTAACTGATCTGATCTAGGTGAACCTGCTCTAGCAGGGAGGTTGGACCATGTAGACACAGAGAAATGGAGACTTGGTGAGATGAGGAGATGGCTGACGTGGAGACACAGGGTGTCCTGGCAGTGGTCAAGGGGAGACTTGCAGCTGCAGAGTGACCAGGGATAACTCAGATGCTCTGTATCAAGATGTGATGGATTCTCAGGGCAGAGAGGGATTATGGATTAATCTTGAGGGATTAGGGCATTCACTCAAGACGGTAAATTGAGTACTCTTGCTAATCTAGGATGGTTTTTTTTGTCTAGTTGGCTCACTTTTGCCTCTAGTAGGTAGGAGGAGAGGGAGAGAGTACAAGAACACAATAATAAACAAGAAGGCTTTGCTAATGTTCTCTGGAAACCTTTTCACAGACCTGGCCTGAATGGCACCAAACCTCTTTTCTAAATACCACGGGCTCTCAGCTCCTGTCCCAGGAGCCCTTGGCAGCCTGCTGTTTCCTCCCAAAGCAACACGGTGCTAAAACACACACCTCGCCTACACTTTGCTTTGTCCTTCCCCTTTGCAGCAGTGGGAAACAACGCTGGCAAGGGGAGGATTTGTAGGGAAATGAAGCATTCTGAGTTGTTTCTTGCAAGCTGAACTGAGAAGCAGCATGGTGACAGCTTGGCACGTGTGTGGGCTGCTGCTGGGAGCAGCCTCTGCTCCGAGAGCAAGGGCAGGTGAAGCTGTTGGGCTCCTGGAGCTGCAAGCCCTACTCTCCTGAGCAAGAGCCACTAGAATTTTTTGCAGGTGTGCTGGGAATAGCCCAAAGGGCCTTGTCTTGGTCACAAGTGGGGATATTGACAGCTATTATATTTGGGACAGGGGCGATTACCGATCAATGGCTCTACTCTCCGAGTGATTCATCATCAGCCTGGAAGTTTAGCTCTTTTCCTCCATCACCAGCTCCAGTTTTTGTAGCATCTTGAGCACCTTGTTCATTTAAAACCATCAGATAGCTGTGGATGTAGCTGAGGAGTCACAGCAGGAGGACAGATACCTGGAGGCACAGTTGGGCAGCTAAGGGGAGGAAGGGTTTCTGAAGGGTATGGAGCACCTTGAGGGTGAGCTGCACTTGCCTGCCAGCTGGGGAACAAAGCTGCCAGTGTGACCCGTGGCAGACCAGCATCCTCTCTGCTGCAGGGCTTCCACGGACCTCCTTTTGTGGCTGGGAAATGGCCCAGATTTTTGCCTGGCTGGGCACGAAGGGGCGAGGGTGGGGGGGTGGTGGGCGAATAAAAAACCCAGCAACCTGTGCCCAGCCAGACCAAAGTCGAGGTTGTTTAGCAGGCCAGAGGGGAGGTTTTAATCATCCCAAACATCCCGGGCCAGCCTATTCTCAATAATAATCTATCGCGCTTAGCACTTTCACACATTCTAAACATCTCACAGGCATTAGCCAGGGGCTGGGACTGCTTGAGAGCAGGGCCGGGCACTGTGGTCTCAACCAGGCCTAGCAGAATGGGGAGGGTTCAGAAGCAGGCTTTCCCCAGTCAATGCTGAACCTCCAAGCCCCTTCTCCCACTCCAAGCTGGACTTTTCCTCTCAAACTATTCAGCTTTGCTTTAGAACAGCCTGGCCCGGGGAGCCAGGCGGTTTCACCAGCAGATAGAGCAAATAATCACCACCATTGAGCAGGGAAGCTAGGCAGGGTATTGGTCCCATTTCAAAAATGAGGTAGCTGTCACAGAAAGGACAGATAACTAGTAGAGATGGGAAGAAATGTCTTCCAGCTCCAGCCTTCTCTTCCTGACCTTGCAGTGATATTTCTAGACCATGGCTTAGGCTTCCACCCTATCAGAGAGGCTAGAGAGCTAAAAGACATCCTGACTCTCTGTGCTATCAAAAATGCTGGTTGGTTTGGATTTGGCTTATGCAAAATGGGTTGCCCTCCCAGGAAACACAGCCGGGTCTGCACCATCCCTATGTCTAGCCTCTGCTGGATGGGTCATCACTGTAGCTTCTGCTAACATCAACACGTGCCGCAGGGCTGTAATTTGTCTGAGGCTGGGATCTGCAGTGGCATGCAGCAAGCTGATCCTCCACACAGAGGCTACAGCAGAAAGACGGACTTTGCAGGACACTGTAAAGGTGAAGTGAAAGACTGTGAGATGAAAGACGAGGTGAAAATCTCCCCTCTGCAAGTGTGACGCTGCTGCTACTGCCCCTGCGATCCGGCCCTCTTCCTGCACCCCACCGCCAGGGACGGTGCAGATGCTTCCCTTTGCGTCATTGCTGCTGCTGCAAAGGAGCAGACACCCAGCTGCAGCAGCAGCAGGGAAGATGCAAGAGGGAGAGGAGGGAAATGTGCTGAAGGAGACAGTAGCTGTCCCCTCCAAGAAGCTCGAAAGGTTTGAAAAAAATCTTGGCTGTCATACGGAACTGAAACTGAACCAAGGGGAATTCACTGAGGGCACCAAGTAGTGGTCACCAGCTATTTAAAGCTTCACATGCATCTGATGTGCAGCTGGGCATAAAGAAAGGGTGTGCCTGTAGCTTTTACAGACATACCCGTGACATCTTTAAAACAGGGCTCTTGAACACTGCTTGGTACAGCAGCAACAGCTGGGAGGTCAGCGTGGGCTAGAAACCACCCAAGGAACCAGGGAATAGCTGAGGCACTGGATAAAGGAGCAGGGCATGACTGGTGTCCCTATCAGCCCCAGCAAAACAAAAAGCAGGACCAGAGCCAGGGAGTTTAAGATTAATTCAGGAGCCAGTCAAGACTGGACAGGAACTGCAATTGCGGTCTTGTGTACAGACATATGGAGCTCTTGCACAACCTCCAGATGGGCTACCCACTTCTCAGCAAGAATTCAAACTAGCTGAAAGATGTGCTGGCATGGAAACGACCCTTGTAGCATTCCTTGTTGGTCCTTTACACTGAACAAGTCTTCCTATACCATGCCTTGGTATAGGAAACCAGAGCTGTGAGGGCTGGCACGTTCTATAGCATCTCAGGTCCTTCCTGAGGTCCTTCCCCAAGTGAGGTTCCTGGCTGATGGTAAGCATACCTGGGCTTGGGTCATCCTGCTCTCCTCCTTCCATCCTTCATGTCCAGACACTGGAAACCTAAAAGCAGCTGCAGTCTTATTTCACCAGCGCTGGCTCCCCGTGATTTTTGTTTTCAGAACATGGACCATGTTTTAACAGAGAATAAAGCATCTACAACACCTTCTTACTTCCCGGCATAACCCTTACAACATCTGTATAGCACTCTCCTGGCAATGGCTGTGATTGCTTACGTGGAAAAGCCCCATTAAAGAAGTGTTTTAGCACTGGACTTTGGTTTTGTTTTCCAAACTCACTTTGACAGGATGAACCAGTGCTGCAAATCTCAGAGGCCCCCTGGCAGGCATTTCCAAGACCCCTTCGTGGCTCTGAGTAGCTATTTGAGGTTCTTCAATCAGCATGTTAACCCTTCAATGCTCCTCCCCAGGAATCTGTCTCCAGTGCTCAATTGCTCACTGCAGAGATGGTTTTCTAACTGCCTTGCCTAAATTTGGTTTTATGGTCCTAATGCCCGGCTTTACTACTCTGAGATAATTAGAGCAATTCCCTTCCCTCACTTGTATAGTTCCCTTGAAGGTATTTGCAGGAGGAATGCCTGTCCCTACTGAACATCCTTTTTCCACGCCACTCTTCCCTCTGCAGTCCCTCCCTGTATCTCCTGTCCTTGGGCTGCTTTCATCAACTAATAGTTGCTGCAGAGTGTAGCTGGGTCATCTCTCTGCTCTTCGCATTTCTCTTTGGGAGCAGGATCATCTCAAGACTCCAGAAAAACTTTGTTCTGCTGAGGAGCAGTCAACGGGTCACAGCCACCCTCTGGCCATGTTGCCCTGGCTAGGGCTTGGAGAGCACTGGGGAGCCCAGGCTGACCCTTGCATGGATGCTGGGACTAATCTTTTGACAGCAAAGGGTAACGGGACCAGGAGAGGAGGAAAAGCTGGCAGGTGTCCAGATGAGGTATTCAGGGAGGCCTGTCTACCCCACTTTCAATTTGTTGCAGTGGTGCCAACTAATGAAATTTAACATGTTATTGACCCGATTCTGCTTTCTCTGCCTTGAACGTGGTCTTTGTGACTGCTGAGGGTTGTTTTCAATAGCTTTGGGCTTACAAGTGCTTTCTCTCCCCCTCTCTCTCTTTTTTTTAATAAAAAAAAAAGGTAAATCGTTAAAGTTTTGATTAAATTAAACCAAATGCACTTTGTTCTCCATTGGAAGCTGTTTATGTAACATCTGTTTCAAATAGCTTTAAAACTCAGTCCATTCAACTGTGCAAAATAAAACGGTGAATTTACAATATTTGTCGTGATTTTGTTTTTCTTTCTCTTAAGAAAAACACAATCCAGACCGTCCCCACCTCCACCTGATTTCCTCCCCAGGCAGCAGCTTAGCCCCGTGTGCTCGATGCAGCCCCCGGGGCGGCCGGCCGGGTTGGCCTCTGCCTGGTTCACCCAGCTGGCAAAGACCGGGCAAAACCATTTTACAACCGCCTTTACAAATTGCTGTTTTCTCAGATTAAGGAACAGCTCGCAGTGCTGCCGGCGTTAAACTCGCGGTGCTCTACATCAGACCAGCTGCCCAAGCTCACACACGTTCCCGGGACAGCCCGGGCGAGGCTCACGAGTTTCCCCGCACCGGGAATTGGTGCCTAGGCGTTTCTGCTGGGATATGTAAAAGCTGCGTTTGCCTTATCAGGGCAGGGGAGAGGGCTGCACAGACGTATCCCCGCTCGCCTCGCCGGCAGGCAATGGTTAAATGACAAGCACTTCTATTTCGTGTGGGAGGTGGAGGGGTTCTCGTAGATGACTCTGCCGCTTTGGTTTTCCCCTCTCCTCCGCTTCCCAGCCCAGCGCCCTTCAGCCGCCTGCCTCCCCCTTTCCTCACAACTTCCCCTGCCCCCTCCTCCTCTTTATATATTCATGAAGCGGCGGGGCCAGGGATAAATAAAAGCTGAGGCAGCCGGAGCGAGAGCACAGGAAGAGGAATTGTGAGTGGTGGTGGGGTTCCAGCTCTGCACTGCCGGGGCGGATCCCGCTGCTTTGTCTTTGCTGGGACAGTGCTGGCTTTCAAGAGAGAGACCTGCTTTCCCCTCTCTCTGGTGGCAGCTGGATGAGCTCTGGATGCAAGGAGGAAAGTTAACAGTAAGTGAGTCAGGCTCACCAGGGACAAGATTCACCTCTTTAGGGTATTTCTTTAAGTTTCAAGAGCCCCCCAATGTGGGGCTGCCTCTACCCCTTTTCCCAGCAGATTGCTTTCCCCCAGCACGCCTTCCTCTCCTTGGACCCACTGATGAGGCTGAGAGCATCCTGGTCAACCCATGGGTGGAGGAGGCTGGAAGCAGAAGACACATGTGCAAACAGAAACTTACTATGTGATTCACAGGGGACCAACATAAAAATGTTGAGGCATCCTCTGGCCTGCTCTCTTCTGAGGACATTAGTGTGGAGAGTCCCTAAAGCCTGGTGTTGAAGGATTATATTGCAGCTGTGCTTTTTTAGGGGGGAAGGGCAGAGTTCTCAGACTTCACATGTCTCTGTCTCTTGTGATCTCTTACTAGTCAGTCCCTCAATCTCCCTTCTGTCCTCTTTTGAGGTTGCAAGGAAGGGACACACTTGTGTCACTCGGAGGCAACTTAGGGGTCTCTGCCTGTAAATTAACCCCTCTGATAGCTGGAATATACGACAGGGGTACAACAAGGTCTTCTCTTGTAGGGAATTCCCAAGGTCCTTAGGGAATTGGGATCTGATTAGCTCAAGCAAAAAACCAAAAAACACCTCAAGGGCTATGACTCCTGCCTCCCTCCCTGGGACTCTAGCAGCACAGCCAGCACGCTGTCACCAGCACTTCTTGTTCTGAGAGGACTCCATCTCAGCTTGCAAACTGACATCACTAGTCTCCAGTTCTGGGGCCAGACCTTTGCCATATTGCAGGTCTGTGCTGTGATGTGCTGCCAGCCTGATCTGGGGAGCAATAACTCATCTCCAGCCTACCCAGTCATGCCGTTTGCCATCAGCAGAATGAGAATGTGAGTGCTGGGGATGTTGGTACCAGATGGTTCCTCCAGTACTGAGCATCCAATTAACCCACTACTTCTGCAGGATGGGCCAGTAGCTTAATATCCCAATGGATCATTGCTAAGGTGTCACCTTTTCACTTGTGCTAATGCTCCAATCTTTCCCCTCTGCCTAGGTGCAGCTCTAAGATGAAACTTCCATTTGGGCAAGGCGTAAGGCTGACATATCTTCTCCTGAATTTGGCTTCCCTCTGCCTCCCTATCCCACTGTGGAAAGACCGGGACTCCCTAATGCAGGAGGAGAAAGCCCGTCAGACAGGTGGCAATTTGGTGCTGAGCAGACAGGAACAGCAGCTCAGTTTGAAGCTCGTCAGCCTCAAGAAGAAGGAGGTTGCAACAGCCATAACTACGGGACAGTTTCCTCCAAGCATGCACTTCTTTCGGGCAAAAAACCTCATTGATCAGAGCGCAGTGTTCAGCATCTTAAAGCAAATGCCAAAAGGTAGGCTTGGCCTAAGGGTTACTCATCTGACTTGTCCTCCTCTCACCTTTTCTTTCTGTGGCAGAGCTGGGACAAAGCTGGGATGAGATGTGACAGGTGACTTTACAAGAGCTGTGAACTGTGCTTGCTGGGTTCCAGGAAAAGCCCAGCCTCTGAGCTTAGAGATGGGGCAGGGGGAGAGAGGAAGAGGGGGAGGGACTGGATGAATACACATTTCCAGTAATTGTGGCATTTGGTGTAACTTACAATATGGATCCTTCAGCCTTTCAAGTGTGGAGAAAGGGCAGAGGAAACAAAGACAACAAGACCTCAGAGAGCCATATTTGCTCAGCATCTTCCAGTCAGGGCCTTTCCTTTTTCCCACAAACTACAGACGTGCTACCAACCTTGTCTTAGCCCACATCTTAGCCAAAAATGCTGTTATCCCCCAACAAGTCACCCACAAAAAGTGGGTGCTTCTGTAGCAGACCTGGAAATCTGCTGTAAAGTCTAGGAGCACTAGAGGAGGAACATGTTACCTACAACACTGCAAGTTTCTTTACTTGCTGAGTGACAGTCAAAGCCTGTCTTGATGTGACCCGTAGAACTACTGTGTTCTCTGGTTCTGGTCTGGGTACTTAGAGGATGGGTACTCTGCTTGTAAAGTCTTTAGAGTAGTTTCTCCCCTGTTGTGCAGCCAGCTGGGTACTAATGGGTCACAGTATCCTGTGCCAAGAAGGATTTCTGTGCTCTGTAGCACACACACAGCTTTAAAGGCATTTGGATCACTTTAGGTTAGATATCAGCATGAAATTGTCCAACACCTTCACTGCACCGCTCTGTGTGTGCTGTGACGAACAGGTGAGACACAGCAGCCACTGAAAGCTCAGTAGTTTGGGTTGTGGTGGAAAGGAGGAGAGGATAATTTTAGCAAAGGTGAAATCCAAACCACCTAGGCTGGGTAGCAGGAGACCTAATGTCTGTGTGTCCTTGAGCTGCTGACAGTTCAGAGAGACACAGGAGGTTGCAGTGATCACAGGAGGAAGGCCTTGACTCCCAACTGACTAGTTGTTCCCTCTGCATCTCTGATTCAGTAAGAAATTACATGAACAAGGTGTTTTCTTTAAATAAAGATATAAGACAGCTGCAGTGAACAATGTCAGTGCTCCTGTGACTCTGAATAATATGTCCACTCTTCCAGGTGGCCCCTTTTTAGATTGAGTCCCACAGCTTTGCCCACATGGCTGCCAGGAAATAGGTTGGTGGCCCACTTTGGAAGATTTGGGAGTCAGTGTCTCCACAGGGGCATTTTCCAATTGCAAGGCTGTGACATTGGCACATGGATAAGAGCCATCTTTCTCATTGGTCAGCTTCTCTTGTGGGATGAGGCTCTCTGTCTTGCAGCATCCTAATCATCCTAATCCTAACCACAAGTGATTGGTACGTCAGAATTGTCATTATCTTTTCTTTGCTGAACTGAACAGTAAGGAAATCACCTTCTTTACCTCCAATAAATTGCAGAATCACAGAATGCTAGAGGTTGGAAGAGACCTCTAGATAGCTGGTCCAGTTCCCCTGCTAAAGCAGGTCCACCCAGATCAGGTCACCCAGGAACGTGTCCAGGCAGATTTTGAAAACCTCCAGAGAAGGAGACTCCACACTCTCCCTGGGCAGCCTGTGCCAGGGCTCCCTCTCCCTCACACAAAAGAAGTTTCTCCTCACGTTCAAGTGGAACTTCCTGTGTTCCTGTTTGTGCCCATTACCCCTTGTCCTGTCACTGGGCATGGCAGAAAAAACGACTCCTTCCAATACCTGTGATTTAGGTATTTATAAGTGTTAGTGAGATCTCTCCCCTCCTCAGTCTTTTCTTTTCCAGGCTGAACAGCCCCAGATCTTGCATCCTTTCTTTGTAATAGAGAGGCTTCAGTCCCCTCATCTTTGTAGCTTGCCACTGGACTCTCTCCAGCAGTTCCTTCTCCTGAACTGAGGAACCCAGATCTGGACACAATACTCAAGTTGAGGCCTCACCAGGGCAGAGTAGAGGGGGAGGAGAACCTCCTTTGACCTGCTGGCTATGCTCTTCTTAATATACCTGTGAATGCCATTGGCCTTCTCGGCCATGAGGGCACATTGCTGGCTCATGGTTAGTTTATTATCAGCCAGCACTCCCAGGTCTCTCTCTGCAGAGCTGCTCTCCAGCAGGTCAACCCCCAGCCTGTACTGGTGCATGGGCTTGTTCCTTTCCAGATGCAGGACTCTGCACTTGTCCTTGTTGAACCCCATGAGGTTCCTCTCTGCCCAACTCTCAAGCCGGTCAAGATCCCACTGAATGGCAGCACAGCCTTCTGGGGAACCAGCCAGTCTTCCCAGTTTGGTGTCATCAGTGAACTTGCTGAGGGTACGCTCTGTCCCCTCATCCAGGTTGTTGATGTATGGGGTATCTTTGATACTAGGGAGCAATAAAACAAAAAGCCCCACTTTTCAATCCAGGAGATGCTAAAAGGGGTTCTCAGAATTTTGGCATGAGCTGTAGGCTTTTAGGGCCAAGATCACATTCTTGTAGCTGCTTAAATAGGTCCTAGTCTCAGAGGCTTCAGTGTTCATCAGAGTCCCTGAACATTACTGTTGTTTCGAGCACTGTTGTAGTTTCTATTGCTGCTCATGTAGGAAAGAGGGTGGCATTGCCAGTAAGAGGAGGGCTGAATCTAGACAGCTGTGGCATATTCATTCTGTCACGCTAGCTCTGTGGAGAGCAGCAACCACAGTTGCTCACCATCTGAAGTCAGACCCATTGCAGTGGAATATTGTAGACGTTATAGTCTATATTAAATTAGTCCACTATAAGTTATAGTCTTGAAGTTTGCCTAATATCACATACCAGTCTTTTGCCTTGTTCTGGCTGTGCATGTTCTCCTTTTACCCCCTAAAGGCATCGAAGTTATTTTGACTATGAGGTCTCCCCTAGACTTTAGCTTTTGCAGTATCTTCACTTTACAAAGGGGAGGTTTAGTTCAAGCTCCGATAATGCAAGAAGTCTCTGCAAAAAGAGAGATTTTAGCAAAACAAAAGGATGGTGTGAGGAAGGTAAGCATGCAAAGGATGCTTCCTATGCCAGGAAGACTGGCAGTTGCCAACATCCTGCACAACAACAGTGTCCCAGAGGCTCTTTGTGCTGGCTAGCAGCAGATGTACGGTGTAAGTGAGCATGCTTTTGATAAGGCACAGAAGTAGAGGATACTTCTGCATCTGAGTGCAATTTGCCGGTGTGTCATGGTCTGGGAGTTTGGTGTATGCCAGAATTTTGAAGAGATACAGACTAGAAGCAAGAATTGAGTCTGGGATTGGAACAGCTTAGATACAGAGGCTTGCTTCAGGTCTGCCAGTCAGCTACTATGCCTTGGAAACTGCTGCCTACTGTGCGAGTTCCTCTTTAAATCAATGGGGCCTGAGCCAGCTCCCAGCAAAGTCTGTCTGAAAGACCTTTAATAACTGAGAGTGTTTTCCATCCCAGTGGAGGAGCAGAGCTCCCTATTGATTTCCCTCCCCTCCCTCCACTCCGAGGGAGCTGTCACGCTCTGCCTACCCTGCATTTGATGTGGAGGAGGCCACATCCCCAGCACAGGGGAGGCAGAGCAGCTGCGCAGTCTCTGCTGTGAGAGGTCACTCGCAGCCATCTAGAAGCATTTCCAGATGCCCCTGGATGGGCAAACTCAAACTATTATCACAGTAAACCCCGTTTTTTTTCCCAGCTGCTTTGTCTCATTAGGATATACTTTTCCTCCCACCAGGTGCTGTCTTACACGTGCACGACTACGCCATGCTAAGCGTGGACTGGCTGGTGTACAATGCCACCTACCTCCCCAACTGCTACATCTGCTTCACCCCCATGGGCACCGTTCGGTTCCGCTTCTCCAGTCCTCACCCTCCTCACCTAGTGCCAGCCCAGTGCTCCCAGTGGGTTTTGCTGGAGACTTACCGGAAGCAGCTGCGCAACGTGATGGAGTTTGATTGCGGGTGAGTGAAGAGGGGCCGCGAGCCTGATGGGGATTCTTGATCGTGTTCTGTGGCCAGCAGGATCCCCTGGGCCAACCGTCCCAAGGAACAACCCCATGCACCAGTACAGGCTGGGGGTTGACTTGCTGGAGAGCAGCTCTGCAGAGAGAGACCTGGGAGACCTGGTTGATAAGCTACCCATGAGTCAGCAATGTGCCCTCGTGGCCAAGAAGGCCGATGGCATCCTGGGATGCATCAAGAAGAGTGTGGCCAGCAGGTCGAGGGAGGTTCTTCTCTCCCTCTACTGTGCCCTGGTGAGACCTCATCTGGAGTCCTGTGTCCAGTTCTGGGCTCTTCAGCTCAAGAGGGACAGGGAACTGCTGGACAGAGTCCAGCACAGGGACACTGAAATGATCAGGGGACTGGAGCATCTTCCTTATGAGGAAAGGCTACGGGAACTGGGGCTGTTTAGTCTGGAGGAGACTGGGAGGGGGGAATCTCATTAATATTTACAAATATCTAAATGGTGGGT
Organism: Urocolius indicus; assembly: GCA_013401255.1. NCBI lineage: Eukaryota > Metazoa > Chordata > Aves > Coliiformes > Coliidae > Urocolius > Urocolius indicus. The sequence goes on from WBNH01007268.1 coordinate 158,799, forward strand.
GTCAGGAGGTTGCAACATCCCTTTTTTCTATTGTAGCTAGCAACAGGACAAGGGGTAATGGGATGAAACTGGAACACTTCCATTTAAATATAGTTTTAAAAAGTTCCATTTTAAAAAAATTCCACTTAAATGTAAGAATAAACTATTTCACTGTTCAGGTGAGGGAGCCCTGGCACAGGCTGCCCAGAGGGGTTGTGGAGTCTCCTTCCTTGGAGGTCTTCAAGACCCGCCTGTACATGTTTCTATATGTGACCTGGTCTAGGTGGACCTGCTTCTGCCGGGGAGTTGGACTAGATGATCTCTAAGGGTCTCTTCCAACCCCCACCGTTCTATGATTCTATAATTCTGTGATTCTATGATTTGCTTGCTGCTCTGGAAGGGAGAAACTCCCTTTTGGGCTGCTAGAACAAGCAAATAAGAATATAAGGGTTGAAGGTTGCAGTGTTAAGTACACCAGAGTTGGAGACTGTCAGAAGTTTTCTGTACAACCTCACTCTGATCCTTTGCACAGATATATTGGAGATGGTAGTTTAAGTAGATTTATGTGACCTGTCCCCACCTCTCCTCAGCACCCTGGCTGGATGTACTCCCAGCATGGGACAGGTCTACATGGTGAATGACTTTTACTCATCCATTGAGGTACCCAGGAACAGGATAAGGAAGTGAGATAGCTGATAAACAGGCTCCTTCCAACAGCAAAGGAGTCATTTGTAAAGTCATTGTTTTGATTCAGAGCAACAAATTGGGCAAGCTACTTGTGGAGTCTCCACAAAGACTTGTATAGTCTCCTTCTCTAGGGGTTTTCACTACCCACCTGGACACGTTCCTGTGTGACTTGATTGAGGTGAACCTGCTTTAGCAGGGAGGTTGGACTGGATGATGTCTAGAGGCCCCTTCCAACCCCCACCATTCTGTGATTCTGTGAAACTACTTATGGTAGTTGGCGCACTAGCAAAAAACCTCAAAACAACACAAAAGAAAACCAAACCTAACCTAACCTCCCCCTCCAAACACCAACCTGATTTCTGAGGATTGTCTTTGAAACCCCACTGCTACCCACTGCTGAAGCATGAGCCACTCACTCCCAACAGGTCCTTCAGGCACCAAGAACTGCAACTTGCTCTCCTGCCCTCAGATAAGGAGTTCGGTCTCAGCCTGTGTGCTGGCCTCATGAGACCATGAACACTACACACAGGTTCTCTGCCTGGTATTACTCTTCCTCTCTCAACACCCTCCTGCTAAGTTTATCCTCTTACACACAAGGCCTCCTGTCCAGGAGCTCACACCCCAGATGTCTTCCCAAGGCATCACTGACTCTCTTGCAGGAGCTTCCCTCCCTGCAGGCATCTCATACCTTGACTGCTGGCAGCCTTTTATCAGTACCAGGTGTTAGTTGGCTGCTCAGCAGCCAGCTACCATTTAATCCCTTAGGTGTGAGTGTGGATAGCCTGCCTGCCCCTCCAGCCTGTGGTGGCAGGAAGAGGGAGCCCTGGCTTCCCCATCCAGGGGCCAATAATCCCGGGACAAAGGTCTACCAGAAGGGCCAAGAGGAAGCATGTGGTTCTGCATAGTGTTCAAGGGGCTGGAGAGCGCATGCTAAATATTGCATGGAATCAGACACTGAGCGATGAGGACGAAGGAAAATACTGAGTAGTAATCCCTTCAGAGGGCATCACTGCCCACAGCACTCCAGGGGCTGGGGTCCCATGGCAAAAACCATAGCATGAGGTGTCATGTAGTGAAAGGCAGTGTCGCCACAGGAGGAGGAGGCTAGGTTAAGGTGATTCATGTGACCATAATCACAGTGTTTCCAAAGTGAAACTTGATGAGTTTTGTTGTAGTGCTCTTCAGTGAGGGTTTGTGCTCTTAAATAGAGACCTTTTAACTCTTGGGGAGCTGGTAGCCCCTCCATATGGAGGCTGTCTGTGCTCTGTGCCCTATAGATCTGGGAAGGAGGTCAGATCAGGAAGCTGAGGAGCTGCCAGACCTTTGGCACAGTATTGCCTTCCCTCCCTAACAACAACAAGGGGCAGGGCAGAGGGAGCTGAGTCTCTCAGGCACCTACTGCCCCTCTCCTACAAAGGTCTGCACATTTGCAGAAGGGAAGGCGAAGGTAATGCCAGACCCAGGGCTCGACCTTTTATACCCTGAGACTCAACTGCCTTGACATGCAATGGAAAAAAATTACATCCTGTGAGAAGTCACTTATCTGCATCTTCCAAGGAAAAAACTAGATCCCCACTAGCTCCCTTCCATTTCTACTGGGAGTGATGATGAGGATGAGACCCACGGCACCAGCTCTATTTAACCCCGCTGGGAGACCCATAAACAATGTGCAAGAAATTGGATATTGGAAAGGCTTCACTTCCTTAAAGGCCAAGCAATTGCACTGGGTATTTCAGAACTGTCTCAGGAACAACACTTCGCTGGTGTGTGTTTTCAGCTGTATCTCTTCAGCGTGATGTCTCTTCCCAACTGAGGCTAGAGGCTGTGGCACCCTCTACACCTTGTGAGGTGTAGCTGTGTGTGGCTTGGCTCCCTGTGAGCCTGCTCAGGAACACGGGCGTCTTTCCAAGAGGCAGTGTAGTCACATCCCTCTTCTTTTGCATTAGTTGTGTGACAACATCTAGTAGCCACAAGTTAGAGCAAAACTTTGGAGTGTGGCAGGCACTGCACATGGGCACGAGACAGGCCCTGCTACAAAGGTCTCCCCAAGGGTGGAGGGAAAAACAAGGTGGAGACCAAGGAAGTGATTTTCTTTGGCAAATGTACGCCAGAGCCAAGTACAAACTTGGATCTCTTGCATCCTGGGTACTCAGACTTACTCATTTGAGTATGTTGTTCTTCGTTTCTTGTCCTTCTGTGCTCACCACCACAAAACTGCAGTGGAGCCATTGCATATAATGTGCAAATACATGAACAACAGCCACACTGAGGCACTTCCCCTCCTATTTTCATCTAGTCCCTGGGTACTAGTCTAGGGGTTAGGAATGTTTTTTGGCCGCCTGGAAATAGGTCTCTAGCCAGGAATAGGCCTCAATCTGTTCTGCTTCTCAGTTTCTGGAAACTCTCCCAGTCTCCTGAACATGTGCATCCCAGGCTACCTCTTTCCTGCACTCCTCTTTGCCCTTGAGCACTGACAAGCTGAGAGAAAGCAGATGTCAGAGGAAGGAACGGATGGATAGTTGGGTGGTTTCAAGGAAGTATCAAGGGAATATGGCAGCAGGGAAGGGCTCTCACGCAAGACAGGGTGGATCAGCAAATGTGAAGGGAACAATGGAAATGTTTCTGAAAAGCTGCGCTTCTTTCATCTTACTGCATTCCTGACCAGGAAGGGCTGAGGGAGAGAGGTATCTGCATTATGTTTTTGCTGTTTGCATTTTTAGGTACATATACATACATATACATGCATGTGTGTTAGAAGGAAATGTTTTCCTCAAAAGAAGGTTTAATCATTCCTATTCAAAACACACATCTCGTGGGCCAAGACCCTGGAGTATTCTGTTACTGGTAAACCTCCAAAAGGATGCTATTCTGAGAGTCAGGAGTCCACGGGTCAGGAGATAGAGAAACAAGGGAAAATTTGCTTTGAGAGTTAAAAAAAAGAAATAAGCCTCACTTATTTACTTCACAATCAACTACGATATAGGAGAATGTAATTTCTTTCCTCAAGATGCAATGTAGTGGCCACTGTCCCTGAAGCAAGAGTCTGCCCCCAGATATTCAGAGAAACAGTGTTGACACTCCAGATATTTGTAAAATACCAACCCTCACCCCTCCATCAGCAGCCTGAGGATTAAGGCCATGCCCGGCAGCTCAGCTCTGGCAGCTCTTTCACCGGGATGAAGTCATTTGTGAGGGAGCTGACACCATGGCTGAGGCTGCGAGGACAACTCCCCTGGGCATGAGTGGCTGCCGGGCCCGCCATCGCCTTCCCCTCCATGTCCTCTGACTGCCTTATCTAATGGAAAAATAGGGCACTATGTGCATTACAAGGAGAAAAAAAAAAAAAAAAAGAAAGAATAAAACCCCACTACAGAAACAAAGCACTCTGCTCCTGCTACAAGTTTCCCCTTGGGGAGAAGAAGAGAGGATGAGAGAGAGAGAGAGAGAGAGAGAGAGAAAGCGAATGAACCACATGTGACAGATGTTAGTCACACTATTTAATGCACCACTGGAAGACATTCAGATACTACAGTGAGGAGAGGGCTGTAATTACCCATCGAGAACAGAAAAAGAAGCAAGAACAGTAATCCCTTTAAAAACAAGACAACGAAAACTGTTTGCTTCTGCATTATAAAGCACAACAAAGCAAAATTTGAGGGGGAAGAGGAACAGAGAATGCAAAACCACAGTTGAAAATAAATAACCCTTGTCTGGTCATTTTAGCTGTGCCCCTTTGGGCATGTGCAATGCAATAGCATTGTTCGGTGCATATATGACATGACACGGAAGGCTATTTGTAGTCTGGACCTGATCGCTGGCGAGGGCTCCTTCCAGAAAATCAGCAGAAAGTGTATTTATGAAGCTTTGCTGCATCTGCATGAGCTACTACTGATGGTAAGTGGCCCTGAACCCTTTGGAGATTGTCCAGTTATCAAGTATGGATCACTCTTATGCAATAAATCTTCGACAGTTTTAGGGATCAATAATCAGTCTCAAAGGGAAGGGGATTATAAAAAAAGGAAGAAAAAAAAAAAAGGTAGGATTTGATTTATGTGCTTTTAGGAGCAGGGCAGTGTGGGGATTTATTGCAGTTTCTAGCCCAAGGAGCACAGGCTAAGTAAACAACAAGTTTGTACAGCTAGATTTAAAGGCAGGGAGGGGAGCTCCGTGCGCGCTCGTTGCTGGAGGAGCCGGGTTCTCACAGGACGGGGGGAGCCGGCGGTGGGAGCCCGACTAACCGCCCGGCCTTCCCTGCAACGAAGCCGCGCGGGGCGGCGAGAACGGGCTTGCACGGCCTTTTGATCCACGGGGAGGGTTTTCCCTCGGTGCTCGCAGGGCTGGTGGGAACAGCCCCGCTCGGCTCTCGGCATCGAGCAGGTGCTCTCCGCCGGCGTGCGGGGCTGGCGGGAAGCTGCCCTTCGGCCAGGAGGGAAGCAGAAAAGGCTCTTTTCCCTACTTCTTCCCACACAAAACTTCCTCTCCCCTCCCTGCCGAGCTGCAGCACACCCTTTCCTCCGGCTCCGGCAGCTGGATCAGCGCCTTCGCGACGCCCCTGGCCCCTGCATTCCTGGTTTCTAGGGTGATGCTGCGGTGTCTCCTGCTGCTGCGGGCTCCCCACTGCCCTCCCGAAACGCCGCCCGCCCCTGCCACGCTCCAGCAAAGTCCCTTTTGGTTACATGGATTACTGAACAGGAGCTGGGGTTGCCCAGTGTCCTGTGATAATGGCACCAAAGCCCCTATTGTAATGCGCGGGAGGGCAGAGCCCAAGTTGCTGTGGAAACCTTAACTCTGAATTTTCCCGACTGTCCAGAATTTAGAATCTTATCCCGAACGTGGTACAAGCATCTCTTTATGTGCAGTTTTGTTTCTAAAATTGTTCCCAGCAAAGAAATTAATGGAATAAAGAAGAAATGAAACTGCAGCCACTGGAAGAGAGACCTGAGGGAGCAAAACAGCGGGCAAATGCTGGGGGAACGGGCTCTGTTTTATGGGCAGGATGGAGGGACTCGAAAGGGATGGTCCCTGCCCAGCATGTCATAGTTTATGAGTTTGGACCAGATCACGGTTTACATCTGGAGGAGGGAGATTTCTAATTCCATCTACAGAAGTCTCATGGAAGCTCCTGGAAGAAGATAGCAAGAGCACAAATCAAACCCACACTTCTCATTTAACAGAGCAGGGGCCAAAGCATCAAACAGGAAACATTACTAAAGGTCAGCAGCCGTTAGTGAGGAATGAGAATAGAGTTGGGTGAAAGATGAAGCATGGTTGAAGGTGTTTCTATATGAACCTTCTTAGCCCCTGACACCAGGATAAGTGGCAGGTCTGGCCAGAGTGGTAAAGCCCACTCACCTGCAAGCAACCAGCGCTGTCGCTTGCTGTGATGGCTTCTCTTTATCTACCCAGAAATGAAGTTAATCACCCCTGTTTTGCCTCTTAGACTTTGCCACTGGCCTGAGAAATTTATTATGAGCTCTTCTTGAGGTAGCCACTAGTGGAGGAAGGCGAGCAGTTGCCAGAGTCAAGGCTTCGGGTGGCACGAAGGCTGTCAGCTTGTCAGAGGACAGCGATGCAGCACAGATGCTCACCCTGTCCTAAATGCAAGCTTTCACCCACAGCTAGATAATCTTGCGATTACTGGCTCCCTTAAATTCTGCTTGATAAAACTACCTGCCACCTCTCTGGATTTCTGAAAGAAGCTTATATACCAGTTGAGTCTATGGAGGAAATGGGTATGTTTTTGTCCCACTAAGAGAAAGCCAGGACGCAGGGATTCTTATCGGTTGCTTCCCAGCAGACAAAACTGAAGAAGTTATCAGCAAGGCAGGTAGGATATCAGGTTTGTTCCACTGGTGGGGGGGAGGTGGGGGGAAGGATTTCTGAGTCACAATCAATTTTCCCCTGCTTGTGTTAGGTGACATACTTTGACAATACAAGGCAAGTTACAGGCTTATTAAGCAGGTTCGTGGTGGCCCAGTACATGGCTACTCCTGCAGGCTCACTCTGCCTTTTGGTGGTTAACAGAAGGCCAGATGTCGTAACTTTTTACATGCATTGAAGATGTTTGGGAGAATATATTGTTTGCAGGAGCAGTGTACTAGCTTACTTTTGGATGAAGGATACCCATGGGTAGCAGAGTGCAATTCTTACTATATAAAAACATCATACTTGCTTTTCTAACTCTATTTACTCCTCAAGATTTTTCCCTCAAAAAAAAAAAAACAACCCAACAAAGAGATAGGTTTTGAACACATAGCATTATCCTGCTTTTGTATCTCGACATGCAGTGTATGACTTTTAGCCTGTCAGCTATTATCTGTACTAGCCATTAGAGGAGTAAATGTAGGTGACAAAAGAATGACCTGAATGTCTCCTAGTTGCACCAGTGGTCGTTACATTTGCTGTGTTGCAGTGCTAACAGGCTCTGAGTTAGATCTTGGGCCCCTGTTGTGGCAGGAATGGCTTTGCACCTTTTCTTGGTCTTGCCCAAAGAGCACATGCCTTCAGCACGGCCACTGCCCCCAGAGCATGTGGGTGGGAGAGTGTCCCATCCACCAAGCTCGGTCTCTGATAATAAAACTCACACCTATCTTAGAAGAAACCTATTTTCTCCTGTTTTGAACACCCAGATGCCAACCAGCAGCTTTTTGCATGCTGAAAGCCAGATGTCTTGGTGATTCTTCTCATTCTTCCCCTTTGCTTTACTCTTTTCTACAGCTTGCTGAGAAACTTGACCCTGGTGACGGATGCCCCTGAGCTGGCCTACCCTTCTCAGGCTTTCATTTGGAAAAGATTTGAAGAAGTCTTTCTCATTGCCTCTGGACTCATCTGCTATGCACCTGTGTTCAAGGCCTACTTCTACCAGGGGCTGCTGGAGCTCTATGAAGATAACATACAGTATGTCGAGATAAGAGCTATCCTGCCTCCGGTACGTGATTTTTGGCTTCTCTAGTATTCTTTTAAATCCTTATTTTTCCATAACTTTTCTCAAGCCCCATCTTGAATTTAGTTTTCGGATGTTTGCATACCTGCCCTTCTAAGGATGCTGGAAAGCCTTGATCATATTCAAAGGTCTTTGTTGGAGATTTGCATAGGGAAAGGCTTGAAAGCGCAAGACTTTGTTTTTAATGGGAAGATCCTTGCTGTGGCAACAGCATGAAACTGCACTGTACAGTCTGACTGAGAGCTGAGTCTTGCTAGTTGGGAAGATGTGTTTCAGCTTTGTCTCCATTAGAATCACCTGTTCTGTGGCAGCTCTTCTGGAACAATTTCCTGCCTTGAATGGAGACTTATTCTGGAATAGTCACATTATTTCTAAATCCACAGCTTATTTCAGAATGATTTATCTGAACAGGCTAGTAAGCCAATTGACAAAGCAGTCTTCCTGTGGAAGACAACATAAAATTTTGGTTATTTTATGGGAAGTATGAGCCACTCCTTTCATTGTCACCAACGCTAAAATCCTTTGGCGACAGTTTAGGCCTTCTTCCCTGCGTGTCACCTGGAGCTGATAAGATTATCCTACAATCCCACACTACCCCAATGTCTTCCCAAGCACTAGCAGACCCCACCATTGTTCTTCAGCTGCAACCATTCCCACTTTCCCGGTGGCAATTTTGATACTCCAGGCTCCATAGTTCTCCAGACCAGCTCCAAGCAGGACAGCATGGGGGTGGGAGCTCTGCCACAGCCCTACCGAAACAAACGAACCAAGCCTGCTGCTCCTCACTACACCACCTACCTCCATGTTCTTAACAGTCTACTGCAACAGGGATGAAGCTGCTGTGAAGGTCCATCCGGCAGCACTTGGAGGACCAGGGGGTGGCCGTGAGTTGTGTGTGGAAACACGGGCCGCAGCATGCTGCTGGCATGATGGTGTCCAGTGGGTGGAGTGGACATGCTGATGTCCCACTAGCCCACTGGTGGCCTGACTCCCGGACGTGCCTGTTGGCAACTTCCTTAAATCATCACCCTTGCACGCAATGGCTGGTGGGCTCCAGCCAGCTGCAATTGAATGTCTGCACCCCAGCAACCACCACTGCTGCTGGGCAGACCTTCCCAGCCACCCCGTCAGCAGACAGGCAGGTGCTGTGACAGATTTGGAGGCTGATCTGGCTTTGTGCATGCCTCTCCACCAACAGCTGGGGAATGGGGCTGCTAACCCTGCCCCATAGCAAAATAAGGCTCAGTGTCAGGGCTGCAGGCTGGCATTCTATCATGCCTGAGATGAAAAGGGTGTATTGAAAAGAAAAAGAAAGGAGGGGGAGAAGACCACAGAGCTTATATGTATCTTACATTGCTGGGGGCTGGCCATGAGCCAGTTGCTCTGAACTCAGTCACCATCTGTCTTTGGGGTACCTGGAAAGAGAAAATAACAGCAATGTCAAAATTCCTGTGCTGTGAGACAGCGCAAGTGCTGGCATCCCCCCAGGTCACACAGGTTTTCGGGCCAAGAGTATCTGCGATGATATGAGTGCGTGGGCCTGACTGGAAAATACCCTGCATTTACCGGCAGCTCTTAGACACGGTTGTGATGTTTTTTGAAGAGAGACTTGGCAGGGAAGATTTGCTTCCCATCCAGCCTCTAATGCTGGCTCCAGGCGTGGGAGCCTCCAGAGCCCCAGGGCTCGCTCACAGCCAGCAGCACAGTGTGCTGCGAGGAAGGTGCAGGCAGGCAGGCAGGCTGCCTGCAGCCCAGGCAGTGCTGCAAGGAGCTGTGAGGAGCACGCTGGAGCAGGGATGAGGGGGAAGGAAAACACATCGCTGTGAAAGTCGAGGTGAGCAAGGTGTGCTGGGAACAGTGAGATGCTGTGTGGCTGGAGATGCTCTGCAAGGCTCAGGCAAAAGCGCTGACAATCTGCAAAAGCTCCTCTCACAGCAGAGCCAGCCAGAAGCGGCCCCTCAAGTTAAGCAAATGAAAGCTGGGATTTACTGTGAAACGGCAAACATTGTGGAGAAGCCCCCCAAACCCAGCTACGTTTGCTAATTCAGCTGTGTAAAGTCTCACATTCCCATGGGCTGCAGCAGGGCAAGAATTCCACCCCATGGCTGCTGATGCCTGCCAGGGGGATGGCACGGAGTGATAGGGCACAGGGGCTTAGCGAGGGGCAGCACCAGCAGGGAAGTGAGTAGGTGGAGTAGACTAGTGGATGGCTAGAGGAAAAGGATGAAAGAGAAAAGAAAGGCAAGAAGGGTAAAAAGAGAACAGACTGAGTGATATCAGCCACTGTTTGTGAGTGACTCCAGGGAGGGCCTTTGTGGGTTTTCATCAACCAGGGCATGCAGGGATGCTGCTGAAATCAAGGCAATAGCCCTGTGTAGAGCCCTGGCAGCGAGGAACTCACAAAGTAAGTTGAGGGAATGTAGTGTGCCAAAAGTATTATTTTTCCCAGTTTGCAGCCAGAGAACTGGGAAAGTGTTGCAAGTCTAAAGGACTCACTCAAGGTCAGAGAGCAAACCTCTGGCACAGGGAGCAGAAGCCCGGCCCAGCTGGTAGCTTACGAAGCTCAACCCTCATGTGCCTTGGGGCTGCCTCGGCTGACAGACTGCCACTGCAAAGGCACAGAGCACGTGTGAGCTGCCAAGCTGCTGGACAAAATGCTCCAGCATTTCATACAGACAGGACTAAGAGGTTGTGGTCTCCTCTGGGTACTCAAGAGCACTTGTTTGCCGTATCTGAATGTGGAGAAACTTGTTTCTTGTATCACACAGGAGAGAGGAAAATTGCTCCTTGGTTCTTGCCAGTTGGTAAAGGCTTCCAGAAAATGTTCTGCAGAGATTTAAAAGCTTTTTTTCTGCCCCGTTGCCAGAACTGCAGCACATTGCTTCTTGCAAGGTTTTCTTCATTTCTACCACCTTCCACCTCTTCCAGCTTTCACTTGCCATGTGCTTCTTGTCCTGCAGGTGTATGAACTGGATGGTACCCGGCACAATAAATCATGGTCCGTGGCAACCTATCGGGAAGTGACCAGGCAGTTTATGAAGGAGCATCCTGACTTTCTTGGAGCCAAAATTATATTTACAGCACACAGGTAGAGGCTGAGTGTGGCTAAGAGCAGCTGTGCGTGGCTGGCTGTGCCACAGCAGAGGGAGCAGTGGGGAAAGGGGTCCAGGCAGTGCCAAGAGATGCGATGCTGAGGGCTGGGCTGAAGTGCCATGGTTGGTTAGCCTGCCTCGTCAGACCCAGGATGTCGAGTCCCAAGGCATTCCCTGGCACGTGTAAAAGGCTGAGGATGAGAAATCATCTATATAAGCCTGTGTATGTGCAAAGTGACCAGGTTTAGCTCATGGTGTGTGCTGGAGAGACAGTGTCTGCGAGCCATGGGTGCAGGAACGAACAAGGCGAGAGCTGCTTGTGTGTGTCCAAGCCATGCATGCTCTCTTCCTAGGCCTGGATGTACTCCCTGTCTCTGCAGAAACTGAAGCAGTGACAGCAGCGCCCGAGTATGGGCACTTGGGATTGCAAAGGTCCTCTTGGGACCCTGCAAACACTGTTGTCCCGGCAGCCTTTGTACGGTATGTTCATGCCGCTGCTCGCAGGCGGGCACAAGGCTGGTCTCCAAGTCAGCCAGATGCCACAAAGTCATGTGAGGTAATCCTGAGCAAATATAACAGACCTCATTCTGGCTCAGCATGATGCTGCTTCCAGTTCAGAGCTGGCTTGCTTCTGGCTAGCTTAGATATGGACAGTCCGTCTGCAAAATGCATTGTGATGTTTAGGTCCAAGAGGGCTGGGAGAAATCTAAATGTAAAGCTCTCTCAAAATGCAGCTACTGTCCTACCTCCCAGCAAAGGAGTCGAGAGGAAGGAAAAAAAAACCCAAAGAACTTAGACATTTTCTTTCTATGCTGTTGTGTTCACTTCATGGTAGATGGGAAAGCCACTGAGTCAGACAAGCATGCCTCAACTCAAATGACAGCAGAGTCTAGCCAGGCATTTCCTGGTCATTCAGGGGTTTTGTTTCGTAATATCAGTTTTCTACCACTGTTACTCCGGAGACCTGAAGCTGGTTGTCAAACTCAGGAGCAACTCACATTTTGGAAACACCCCTGGGTGCCTTATTTCACAACTCAAACCCAGAGTAGGCAGGCCCATGGGAGTGAGCCTCTGCACTGCTTTCTCTCTCTTGCTCTTTAGGATGCTGAATGTTTCCCAGATTAAAGAAGCCATCGTCACTGCCATGGCACTCAGAGCCCACTTCCCAGACACCCTGGCAGGCTTCGACCTGGTAACCCTATTTCTTCTGTGGTTTCGTGTTAACTTTTAGAGGTGGGATATAACTACATGTATAATACAGCATGGGTTTTTTACCAGAGCCAGATCCTCTCCTGCTGTACTGAAATCAGTCTCAGTGAATCACAGACCCTCCAGCTAATGATTTTGTTGAGGGTAATTGACAAAATCCTCTGAAAGAATCAGCTCCCTGCCCCGCAGCACTGTAATTTCAGTACAGTTGGCATCTCAGTGATATATAGCGGTAAGTCCCATCATCTTCCAGAGCATGTTCAGAAATACCTTTCCTTTTGCCCCCAGGTTGGAGATGAGGATGAAGGTCATTCTTTATGGGACCTCAAGGATGCCCTGACCATCCCATATTCCTTGGGAGTCAACTTGCCATACTTTTTCCATGCTGGGGAGACTGGTAAGGATGAGGACTCGAGACCTGTTGTTGCTTGCAGAGGCAAGAGGTGAAGCCTTGCAAAGCACAGATGAGGCAAGCTTGGCTGTATCAAGATAACGTGTGCATGTATAACATGTGTGGTAAGGTTTAGCAAATACCTCATTGTAGCTGACAGGATAAGTGATGATGAAAGGATGAGGGAGCCAGGGTCTTTAGCTTGGAGGAGACTGAGGAGCGATCTCATTAATGTTTACAAGTACATAAAGGGCGGGTGTCAGGAGCATGGAGCCAGGTTGTTCTCAGTGATGTCCAATGATAGGACAAGGGGCAATGAGTACAAGCTGGAGCATAAGAGGATCCAAAGAAACATAAGGAAAAACTTCTTCAGTGTGACGGTGACGGGGCGCTGGCACAGGCTGCCCAGATGGGTTGTGGAGTCTCCTTCTCTGGAGACATTCAAAACCCACCCGGATGAGTTCCTGTGTGACCTGCTCTAGGTGGCCCTGCTCTGGCAGGGGGGTTGGACTAGATGATCTTTCAAGGTCCCTTCCAGCCCTTAAGATTCTGTCATTTTGTGTGACAGGGACTCATGCTGCAACTGTTATTGCTGGTAGCTATTTCCTCTTCAGAGCAGGGCTCACCTCCCAGCCACAGCAGCAGCAGCAATCCTCAGCCAGTATTCTACATGCTAAGGTGAAGTAATGTCTGAGCCAGCTGCCAGTCTTAACTGAATACACTCATGAAACGAACCAATTGTTACCCTTCATTCCTGGGGCAATGTCCTATTATTATTGGCAATATATTATTCAGGCCATATGCGTGGGATTTGTCCTAACCATGCACGACAATTGTGTCTGACTTGTGTGTTAAGCGTATTGTGTGTTGACATTTACAGAGAAAATGTCTACATCTGAACTGGCTACCCTAGTCTCCCTTTACAGCCATGGACAATAACAAGCATTTCTAAGGTGCAATACCTCTCACCCGAATGCACGGGCCATTTCCCAGGAGTTATTGCTTCTCCCCATTGATTACGAATGGACACTAGCATGATTAATTGGGCTTGTTAGAGCAATACTCTGGACATCTAAAGTCAGGAGAGATGAGGAGGAACCTCTATGCTGGGCAATGTCCTGAGGAGATTTTGGATCCTTGTTTCACTGAAAATGCAAAGCAGGAGCTCAGAGCATGAGCAGGCCTCTTACCTTGCAACTGGGACATTTATTAACAAAGTCATCTAGCAGTTTTAGAAGTTACATTTCCTTACAGGACTGCAGTGATTCTTCCCTGTCTCTCTTCAGACTGGCAGGGCACCTCTGTAGACAATAACGTGCTGGATGCATTGCTGCTGAATACCAGCCGAATTGGCCACGGACTTGCCCTCATTAAACACCCAGTAGCCAGAAGTTTGTCTCTGAAGAGGGATATACCTGTAGAAGTCTGTCCCGTCTCCAACCAGGTATGTTGGTATGGGACTCTGGATTTACTGTAGCAGCTAAGGAGCAGCAGGGAAGCAGCTGGATATTGATAATATTCTGGTTGATAATAAACTAACCATGAGCCAGCAATGTGAAGGCCAGTGGCATCCTGGAATGCATCAAGAAGAGTGTGGCCAGCAGGTCGAGGGAGATTCTGGTGAAGCCTTATCTGCAGTCCTGTGTCCAGTTCTGGGCTCCCCAGTTCAAGAGGGATGGGGAACTGCTGGAGAGAGTCCAGTGCAGGGCCACCAAGATGATCAGGGGACTGGAGCATCTTCCTTATGAGGAAAGGCTGTGGGAACTGGGGCCGTTTAGTCTGGAAGAAACTGTGGGGAATCTCATTGATATTTACAAATATCTAAATGGTGGGCGTCAGGAGGTTGGAGCATCCCTTTTTTTTATTGTATCTAGTGACAGGACAAGGGGTAATGGGATGAAGCTGGAACACAAAAAGTTCCACTTAAACATAAGGAAAAACTATTTCACTGTGAGGGTGACGGAGCCCTGGCACAGGCTGCCCAGGGAGAGCGTCAGTCTCCTTCTCTGGATGTTTTCAAAACCTGCCTGGATGCATTCCTGTGTGATCTGATCTAGGTGGACCTGCTTTGGTAGGCAGGTTGGACTAGATGATCTCTAAAGGTCCCTTCCAACCCCTGCCATTCTATGATTCTATGTTTTGTTGCACCTCCTTCACACAACATTGCACTGCAGTCTGCTGTGTAGACACATGCTGTGTATACATAAGTTTTGTAATGCCAGTCAGCTCAAAATCATTTAAATTGCTATCCAGGGGAACCTGGGAAGGCAGTCTTCCCTAGTGGAGATGAGCCAAGGAGGTGCTTAAAAAGACATAATTGAAAATACTTAAAAGACAGCAAGGTCAGAGGCTGAAAAGCTGGGATTGTAACTGGAATTATTTTTGTTTTGTAGCATTCATAACTCAGGGAAGCCCTTTTGCAAGATATTAGCATGGTGCTCATTTTCACCATGGCACAGCAGAACAAGTGCTCTGGGGTAGAGATATAGCAGTGTGAGTCTTGAGGGAGAGAACCCTGATACCAGCTCCAGATGCCCTGGGCCTTGCATATCATCCCAGATATGCAACCAAAAGACTGACCCAGAATCACTCACAGTCAGACTGTTCTAAATAAGTTGAAGTTATTCACTGCACTGGCCTTGATTTAGGTGATTAATGTAAGAAACCTGTCTCCTTGGAGAGGAGACAAGTGTGTGCTTCCTGCAGCCTAACCCTGAGCAGTCCTGTGGAAGCTCTTTCTCCCTGGTGACACAGGCAGCTGTAGCAAGTGTGCAGTGCGACGGGTGTCGTGATGTAAACACAGCTACAGCAGTAACCTGATGTGGTGTTGTCTCCCCTGCTTTCTGCACCAAGGTCCTGCTGTTGGTAGCTGACTTGAGGAGTCACCCTGCAGCTGACCTTATGGCTGAAGGGCACCCCATTGTGATCAGCCCCGACGATCCCCCAATCTTTGGGGCAAAAGGAGTCTCCTATGACTTCTACGAGGTGTTCATGGCCATTGGAGGGATGAATGCCGACCTGAGGACCTTAAAACAACTTGCTCTTAACTCCATAAAGTAAGTTCCTTATCTCTCTCATCTAGGCCTAGTAATGCTAAGGGAACTACCAGCTTGCTCCCTGGGAAACCTCTGAGGTTTTGGCTCCAGAGTGTCCTCTGCAACATGAGCTGAGCTTCTGTTACTGTAAGGTCTCCTCTGTGTGCCTCCTCCAAGAGCAGGACACAGGGACCTCAAGAAGCTCCTCTGCCCATGCCCTTTTTCTATCTAAATGTCTCAGTTTATTCCCCCTTTTCCATCCTTTGTGAACTTGCCTCCAGCATCTGGTTCTCAGTATGGGAGAAATGTTACACTTGTCTATTTCTGCCTAAATTTGACCTGCTGCAGTGTATGCCATGCTTCCCACTGGGGAAGCACAGGAAAACAATCTGCCAGCGTGTAGTTTGGGGTGCGTTTAACCACTTTTTCTATTTATCTGGACAGCTGTGAATATCCTCAAAATAGTTTGAATATGGTGCCCAGGGTATTTCTGCACATTCCTAGACTCTTGTCTGTTTGCCAAATCCCATGCCAATTGTGGTGTCTTCTATACTAGTTGCTGGGTGTCTCTCAGTGAGTCTCCAGCTCGCACAGACTGAGCTGTTTGTCCTCGTGGTGCAGGACTCGGTAACTGTTGTTACGGCCGTGACACTTTTTGTCCCAGCGTGAGCCCAGCTGTCAGGAGCTCAAGGTTCTTTACGTTGTGCTACTCTGTTTGGTACAGGCACGTGCTGCAGGGGTTAATCTGTCGCTGCTCCCCACCTTTTCATTTTGGTCTCTGATCTTGAAATGGCTGCCCCCTTGTCTCCTGTCTGATACTGACTTTTCTCCTCCTCACAGATACAGTGCCATGCTGCCAGATGAGAAAGCCAAGGCCACAGAGGTCTGGCAGAAAAAATGGGACCAATTTGTGGCTGACCTCTCCGATAGCTTTTCGAGGGAGCTTTAGAGGGGAGGAGACTCATCTCAGAAGGCATTTGGCAAGCCAGAGCGAGCTAGGCTTATTGTTTAGAGGGAGATTCTTTTTCCATGTGACCTGAGCAGATGAATGGAGCTCAAAGCCTCACCTGGCAACGGGTGATTCTGGTAAGCTAGGCTTAATGGGCTTAATGCTAAGAGTGAGCTGCTCTGTCCTGTGAAAGTCACTGGCTGGAGGTAAAAGGGAGCAGTGAGCCCTTTACAGCAACAAGAACAGAACACCCTGCTCAAAATAGTCAAAACAATTCAGAATTGCCAATGACCAAATCCTGACATCCTTATTCAGGAAAAACATGCTTTCTAATTAGAGTCAGAGGGAGACTGCCAACACGAGGAACTCTGAATTTCGTCTTATCATTACAAAATGCAGACCTTGTCCGGAAACAGCTAAGACAAACATCCAACCATTTGGGCCACTGACCTTCAGGAGAGCAAGGACTGAAAATGACTCTTGTTATGTTTAACCCCGGGCCTGCTGCCAAAATAGCACGGCTAGGTTGAAGAACCAGTCATAGGTCTGATGTCTGCTATTTCAGGACCTACCGTGGCTGGAAACGAGCTGATGGAACTTACTCCCAGAACATTTAAGCCTGGTTGCACAGTGATCATAAAGCCAGAGAGAGGTGCCTCGGTTGCTGACAGGTTTGGGTTTGGTTTTATTTTTGCTGCAAAATCTTTTCCTGTCCTCTGGTCATAGGAAGCCAAAACACTTTTCATCTGAAAAGAAACACCTTGGCTTCTCAAATCTAGCATGATTAAAACCGTCTCCCTGCAGTGGGCCACGTTAACCCAGGCCTCTGCATTTATAGGAAACACCTTTTGATTTCAGGGAATTCCACTGCAAGCCTTTGTTGCCTAACTCAGGGTGCAAATGTGCCTTTGTTCAGCCTGTCAGATGCCAGAGAACTGCACTTGCACTCTGGATATCCACAGTGGACCACAGTTCACTTGGATCTTTGTAGTTTCCAGCTATTTGGCAAAAAGATATTGGAGCACCCACACAATAAACAGTGTCTGGACAAATAGATGCCCTTTCTTAACATCATCAAAAATATCAGGAGAACAACTAGCTGCTGGGAGATCAAAGAAAAAAATCTTGATTTTTAGCAGGATGCTAAATTTCAGCAAAATACTTCAGCACACATACCCCAAGCACACCGCCAAGATCAACCAGCATCTCTCCCTTCTCCCTGACTTCGGTACAACTGAGGCTTGCATCAGCCATGGGACAAGCGACAAAAGTTTCTGGTGGAAGACATCTCCCTCCTCTGAGCTGCAGACTTGTGAGAACTGTTGTTTCCTGATCTGACCAGCTCAGGGAAATTGGCTCTCTTTGTATTTTCTGCTAATTGTCTCAAGCTGCCTGGCCATAGTGTTTATTTCCACTGCCCTTGGTTAAAACACCTTAGCGGGAGGCAAATAGACTTACTACAGAAGTGGATCAAGCTGCACAACCCACACACCCCGTGTTAAATGGCCCACACTTCACAGTCTGCAGATTCATCTCTCCTTATGCTAGGCGGAAAAAAAACCCCAAAACAAACACCATCACACTACAAACCCCATAACAGAAACCAAATAAAACCACAATAAATCAAAGGTGTCGGCATTGCAGAAGCCAGCACCACAAACCACAGAAAGTAAAAAGCGGGTAACCCAGTCCCACACCTCCCTAACCAAGGGGTGAGTGCCTCACACCCATAGCTCTTTTCAGCCACAGCTGCCTCTGCTCCAGCTTGTTCAGCCCATACACCCCACACCGTCCTCTGAAGCACCTGCAGCTGCCCTTTCGTGGGCTTTGATGCTTATCCTAGGGTAAGCTTTATACTGGAGGAGGAGCCAGAGCAGAGCTACCTTCCCTCCCCCTCCTCCTCCATGAGTGTTGCACACAGAGCTCAGTCTGAAGTCCCTAAGGGAGGTTTTGGTCATGGTCAGATTATTAATGCTGACTTGGGAAATCCCTAATTTCTAATGCTGATGAGGAAGACTGCTGCAAACAAGTGGAATGGCTGCTAACTAGTGATCCAAAGCCATGTCCCTCTTGGCTCCCTCATCTTTCAGCTTTGCTATATGTGGATGGATGAACATTTTTATTTGCTATGAGTTGATTCTACCTTAAATGTGCTTCTTTGCTGCCAAGGCAAAGTTAAACATCACACAAAACTAGTGTGGGAGGAGCTGAGCTCTTCAGCACAGGTTGATCCATGTCCCTTCCTTTTCTGCCAAGGGTTTCAGCTTTTCCTCCATATGGTGTCTTGAGGGCTTGAACCACCGGTGGCATTTCAGTTTCCTGTAGTCCTCCCTCCTCTGGTTTTGTATAACTCTGGTTATACAAAAAAAAATAAAAAAAAAAGGAGGGATTTCCACTGAACCACAGCAGTTAAAATAAAAGACCCATCCATTCAAATTGATCCCCAAAGCTTTGAGTAACTTATAATAAAAGGCTGAGGGAGCTGGAGTTCTTTAGCTTGGAGGAGACTGAGAGGTGACCTCATTAATGTTTACAAATACACAAAGAGTGAGTGTCAGGAGGATGGAGCTGGCACAGGCTGCCCAGGTGGGTTGTAGAGTCTCCTTGTCTGGGGACATTCAGAACCCACCTGAATGAGTTCCTGTGTGACCTACCCTAGGTGGCCCTGCTCTGGCAGGAAGGAGGGTTGATCTCTCAAAGTCCCTTTGTTGATTCTCAGCATTCTCAGTAACATCACAAGGCTTTTGCTGCCTGTCCATTCCCTCACCCTCGGCACCCTGCTCACATTTCTTGGCAAATACATGCCATACAATGCTTTCTTGCCTGTCTCTTTCAGAACTTTGTATATATTTGCCCTTTTAAACCTGTTTTAAGGCTGGAGTACAATTATCAGGGACTGTGAAATGTCTTTGCAGCACACTGCAAAGGGCCATTTGATCCATGGGGCTAACATGCTGTGGAATCAAACCCAAGCCACCTGGCAGAGACACGACACAGGACCTTCAGTCCCCACTTCCTCCAACCGCATGGCAGCTGCGTCCAGCTCAGGGCTGTGTTTTCATAAAGAGGCCACTCAACAAACAGGATTTGCTTGTGCTACCTCTCATGCTACAGTTTTGTACTATCTCTGTAGCAATTACAGCTTGAGAGAACAAAAGGAACTGCTGAAGGTAATTTTACGTGCTTTTAGCATGACTTTGTAACAGAGGGAAACAAAAAGAGTAAACTATGTGACCAGCCCATTCTTTTCAAAGCTGGCAAAGTGCCTCGTGGAGCGCACAGTAGTTGGACCTGAGGCTTTTTGCCCGAAGTACTGGTGGCAGGCATGGAAAAAAAGGGCCAGCTAGAGAACTTGAGGACCGGAGATGAAGGGGGTATTTGGACACTCAGGGCTAGAGGCAGCTGTAAGTGTGGTAGGAGGCTGAGTAGGGTAGACCTAAAGGGGCTCCCTTTTAGTCTCCATCCAGACTCAGGAGCGAGGAGAGAAAGCAGAAAATCCATGGGAGGTTCTGTGACTGTTACTTCAAGCATCCATACCAATGTGTCAAGCCTTATGCCTGTTATCTCCCTCATCTGTCTCTCCCTGTGGCCCCTTCAGGTTCAATTCTTTAAATGGGAGGTGGATGGAGCATAGTTGGCAGCACACAGTGTCACAGGTCTAGCAGTGTTTTGTGGCAGATCAGCTTAGGCTGCCTTTGAGGCACTTGAGTGAATGAAACATTTGCCTCCTGGTCATTTACCAGCAGGAAATGACCTGATCCAGCACTAGTAGTTGCTGTTAAAAACCATGCCAATAAAAACAGAGGAGCAAAGTAGCTGGTTGAAAATAAAGATAGGCCCAAATGAGCAGCTGGATCTATATGTCATGTCCATCACTGCAGTGGGACTATGTAGATGTCAGATGCAAAGCAAGGCCCTCTGGCTATAAAAGGCAGGGCTACAGACCTGTTTTCCACAAGTTCCTGATGCTGTCTCCTTCAGGCTTTTCTCCTGGGAGCCTCTGAATCAGTTGCTTCACAGGTAGCAGAAGGACATTTCTTTGGCCAGAAACTTGTAGCTCCAATTGGCTCAGTACTTGATTCCTTTCTTCCCATGCTTGCAGCAGTTGCAATCATGCCAGGTCTATCAAGTGTTTTCTGTCTGCTGAAGGACAGGCAGGTGAAGGGTCTGGCTCTCAATTCTTCTGGCTTGTCATTTTTATCAGGCTGTGTCCTCCCCCTTGGTCATTACAGGATAAGAAAGGCATTGTACTGCATTTTCTCAGCCTTTAGCTTGTCCATCATTCCATGAGCAGGCTGCAGCAGAGAAAAAGAGATAAACTGAGTGGGGAGGGCTGGTTCAGGCCATTAGATTCTCTGCAGTGAGAAAAGAGATGGAAGGTACCGCTTCTTTTGAGGACGATGTTAGAAGGTCAGGAAAAGGGGTGTGGGGGGGTGATGACAGGGCTATGAGTCCAGGGAAAACAGAGCTGTAAAGTTTACATAGGAGCCCATGGGAGAAGGCTGTGAGCAACTGCCTGTTTTGCTTGTCCTTAAAGGCAGCTATGAAAGGGAGTGGGGGAAGCATCTAAGTACAGTTTAGACAGGGGAAGAAGAGGGAGTCTCCTGTGGGCTGGTGTGAAAAGGGCAGGCAGACTATCTCTGGGAGCACTGGGATATGTGGCTGTTGCCAGATGTGCCTGCAGAAGAAATCGTAAGGGTCATCCATATGTAATATGCAAGATGGAAAGCTTCTGGTAGAGTCACAGAGAAAATCTCGACTCTTGAAGGGAAAACAACAATGACTGGATGTGTTTGGCAGAGGGATGAGGGGCTGAAGCCTGCAGGCTGGCACTGAGAGGACGAGGGTTCGGCAGCCAAAGCGGGCACTGCAGGGTGAGGTGCTTGGCAGCCCTGTGGCCTTCAGGCTCTGCTGTGGGTGCCAGGCTCAGCCTGTGCCTGACCGCTGGCAAACGGCCTCTGTCCTGGTTTAAAAATAAGCACTTCAGCCTGTTGGACAGTCTTCCTTGTAAAAATAAACAGAGCAGCTCTGCTGGCCTGCCAGGAACGCTGGCTGGGGCACATGCACACTTGGAGGGCACCTCTGCAGTGGTAGGTACCCCAGCTGGTAACCTCTAACACTCCATCCCTGTGCTGTGTCAGCCCAAACCACACCGAAACTCTGCTCCGGCTTAGCCACGCAGCAGGGAAATGCTGCAAAGCAGGGCAACGGCGTTAGCGGCTCTGGCACCTCACCCCGTGGCGGCGAGGTTGGGGAGTGGGGGGAGGCTAGAAACTATTGCCCCGCGTCTTCGCTTTGAGGCAGAACAACATGCCCTCCCTCCAGCTGCCAGCACCCTGCCCCTGCCTGAGCAGCAGCGAGGTGCATCAGGGGAGCGGGGATGCGCGGGGCTGGTGTGTGTGTGTGGGGGGGGGTGCGTGTGCGCACCCTCAGGTGAGGGGCTGCGGCCCCGCCCCGCGCCCGCCTTCCCGCGCCGTGGAGCAGCGGCGCCCCCTGCCGGAGTCCGCGGGAGCCGCCCCGCCCCGCCCCGCGCGCCCCTGAGGGGAGCGTGGGGAGGGGGGTAAAAAAGGCCCCTCTCTGGTCCCAGGGGAACCGGCGGGGAAACACAGCCCCTAAACAAACCCCAAACGCAAACCTTGGTGTTTGTTGTTGTTTTTTTGTTTTTTAATGCAATTAAATCCTGTCTCCAAAAGGGAACTGGCTAGGTACCTCTCTCTCACAGCTGTTTCACAAGTCTCAGGAGCGGGGGGGGGGGGAAAGGGGCCAAAGTTTTCTCACAGTGAAAAAGAAGAGGGGCTGGCAGACCTCAGCAACGCGATTCGGTCAGCTTAGTGGCAGCCACGGGACACGCTCAGACCAGTAACCAAAACAACCAAGCAGTTGCGTCGTTAAAAGGCCATAAATCCACGTTAGCCGACACTCGAGGCAGAAATCACAGTCAATCGATCAGATTTTTTTTNCGTGGAGCAGCGGCGCCCCCTGCCGGAGTCCGCGGGAGCCGCCCCGCCCCGCCCCGCGCGCCCCTGAGGGGAGCGTGGGGAGGGGGGTAAAAAAGGCCCCTCTCTGGTCCCAGGGGAACCGGCGGGGAAACACAGCCCCTAAACAAACCCCAAACGCAAACCTTGGTGTTTGTTGTTGTTTTTTTGTTTTTTAATGCAATTAAATCCTGTCTCCAAAAGGGAACTGGCTAGGTACCTCTCTCTCACAGCTGTTTCACAAGTCTCAGGAGCGGGGGGGGGGGGAAAGGGGCCAAAGTTTTCTCACAGTGAAAAAGAAGAGGGGCTGGCAGACCTCAGCAACGCGATTCGGTCAGCTTAGTGGCAGCCACGGGACACGCTCAGACCAGTAACCAAAACAACCAAGCAGTTGCGTCGTTAAAAGGCCATAAATCCACGTTAGCCGACACTCGAGGCAGAAATCACAGTCAATCGATCAGATTTTTTTTTCACTGCCGGGAGCAAACCGCCTTGGTGGATAGCTGAGACGGCATTGGTACACAGCGGAGAAACACTCGAGATAAAGTTCTTGTGTTTGACGTTAATTTTTAAAAGCTTTTGTCTATCTCTCTGACTGTATTTTTCATCGGCAGCCAAGCGAAATGACGGATGGAGGTCCCTGATCCATAAGCTCGGTGTGTAAGTGGCGGAGAAGCCATACTTCAAAGCAGCCGTAACTGGCACCCCTGTACTGGTAGAAAAAAGGTTTGGAGACCAATTCTGCGGGGAACTAAGTGTTTTCAGTAATGTCTCCAAGGCCAGCATAAATTTTGCCAGAGCAGGAGGCACTGCAAACACTTCTGAGAAATTAAAGCGATCCCAGCAAGCTGAGGAAATTATGTAAAATAAACAGTAGGTAATTCAGTTAAGGCAAAGGCACTTAAGGAGGAATAACCATCTGTACAAACGTGTAACCCTGAGTTGCCAGCGCTTTATAACAGCTCCGCAGAAAGGGCTCTGGGTATTAAAGTGGGTGAAAAACGAATTAAAGTTGCTGTTCATGGCAATGGAAGCATAAAAACAAACAATTACACTGTTTGTGTAATTGATGCCTGAAGTCATACGTGTTAAACCTGCCGTATCGCAGGAGTCAGGAGATCTTACGTGTGGCCAGAGAGCAAACAAACACTCTTTCATCTCCATGGACATGAAGCAAACCTTTTGCTTTCCTCAGGTCTGGAAAGGCCTCAGCTGAACTCAGCGGACAAGATTTCTGTCCCGTGTCACAGGGAAGAGGAAGCCTCGGGTCACAGTCTGTCAGAGAGCAAGAAAAATTACCAGAGTTTTAGAAAACTGTATGATCTGTAGGAAAATGACCAGGAGAC
The DNA here is from genome assembly GCA_013401255.1 of Urocolius indicus. Classification (NCBI taxonomy): domain Eukaryota; kingdom Metazoa; phylum Chordata; class Aves; order Coliiformes; family Coliidae; genus Urocolius; species Urocolius indicus. Next base: position 182,405 of record WBNH01007268.1, read on the forward strand.
TTGGGTTTACATAGAAAAGACTGAGCAAAGGCAGGGCAGGGGTAAAAAGTTGTGGTGAAGATCCTTCGTGTGTGCGTTGCGGCAGCCTAAGTAGCAACCTCCTTAGACTGAAGCCGGGCGACACCTTTGTAACTCTGAGGGCAGGACTGCGCAGCACCGGAGCGGCTTCACTCGCTATACAGAGAGACTCCCGTTCTTTGATTTTGTGAACGGGTTAGATAAACCCAGCAGAACTGCTTTGGAAGGGTCTAAACCTTTCGCTCTCTCCTGCCCAAATCCGCCCAAATCGTCAGTGATTTCGCATGCCTGTCCCACTGCAGGGCCGTTTGTACCCGCTTCCCCTGCGCAATCCCCTCTCCTCCAACTTTTCAAGCCCCGCCGTCCTGGGTGCTGTTGCCAACACCCGCTTTTGCAAACACTCGCCGTCCTTAGCTTCTCTCCCAGAGCTTCCAAAATCCGTAGCCCTCTGCTCCGGAGCAGGCAGGACATTGACCCAGCCTCCTTCGCCGGGCTCCTGCCCGCAGCTCCCTCCCGCCCAGCTCGGTGCGCAGACAGGCAGCGCTCTGCCGCCGCCCCGGTCCCGCCCCGCCGGTCCCCGCGCCTCGCTGGGAGCTGTAGTCCGGGAACTACGAGCCCCGGCGTGCCCCGCCGCCGGGGCCGGGCAGCGCCGAGCGGGAGGCGGCGCGGCATGGCGCTG
>WBNH01007268.1:183119-196478 GCA_013401255.1 Urocolius indicus
GGGGCCGGGAAGGGCGTCTCGGGCCGGGGGCGGGGGGGGGAGAGGGAAGGGCTGCCGGCCCAAGGCGGGTGACCGTCCCCTGCGCTCGCCTTGCAGCCGCCGTCCTTCGGGTTCCTCTTCGACGTGGACGGGGTGCTGGTGCGGGGCAGCCAAGCCGTGCCCGCCGCCCGCCTGGCTTTCCAGAGGCTGGCGGACGGCGCCGGCCGGCTCCGCGTGCCCGTCGTCTTCCTGACCAACGCCGGCAACTGCCTGCGGGCGGCCAAGGCTCGAGAGCTGTCCCAGGCGCTGGGGCTGCAGGTAACGCGCGGCGGCTCCCGCGGCGGGCTCTGGCGCCGCCGCCAAACGGCTTCTCACGGCCCGGCGCCGGCCCCGTTCACATGTCCGGGCTTACGGCGGGAGCTCCGGGAGGAGGAGGAGGAGGAGGAGGGAGCCCACCTAACCCACGTCCCCGGGGAGGGGCGAAGGGCTGGGGCTGGCAGCACCGCGGGGTGACCGGCCTTGCCTGGGCTTGAGGGGACGGAGGGAGGCGGGTGGCAGTCGGGGTCCGGGATGCGCCCCGGCCGCGGGGAGAAGAGGCGAAACTTGCCCCGCGGATCGCCGTCAGCCTCTCCTCCCTGCCGCAGGTGTCCCCGGAGCAGGTGATCCTGTCCCACAGCCCGCTCCGGCTCTTCAGCCAGTTCCACCAAAAGTGCATGCTGGTGGCTGGGCAGGGGCCCGTAGAGGAGAACGCCCAAAAGTATCCTTCGCTGCGTGCGCCTCGTGGTGCCTCTGCGCGTCCCACCCGCCGCTGCTTGGTGGCTGAACGCGGCTGCCTCTGCCCTTGCCCGTGCCCGTGCCCCTGACGCTTGCTCAGTCAGCTTGTAGGAGCACAAGGAGACAGCAAAGACGCTAATCTCGTCTTATGGAGTGGCTCAAGTGCAGGCAGCGACTGTTGACCTCCGTCTCGGTCACCTCCTGGCTGCCCTTGGTCTGTTTTTGGCTTCCTTCACTGATTACCTCTCCCGTGAGCTGTATTGCTGTTCCTGCTGGTCAGATGTCACCATGAGGACTCCCATCATCTTTGGGCCTTTCTCATTTTTGAGATGAAATTGTGCTCCTCCACATTCTTTCTAATGCAGAGTCACTCCCAAGTCTCCCACGGATAAGGTTTTCCCTGACAGCAACAGAAAGAATGAAAATATCGTTAGGACCAGAGTGTCCCAGTACAGGGACAAGGTCCAACTGACAATCTCACGTGCATATTGACTGGCTGAGGCAACGGCACAGCAGATCGGACATGTCCTGGGTCTGCAGGGAGGTATAAAAGCTGCCTGCAGGGTTTGCGACGTCTCATGCTGCACACACACACACAGAATCACACCCTGTACTTAAATTCATTTGATGCAAAAGCTTGGCCCGTTCTGTGTTTCCTGGGGTTGTTTTTTTTTGTAGCCTTTAGGGCCACCTTTAAGTTGAAGCATAGCATGCATTCTAACTGAAGCTGTGAGGTTATGCATTGCCAGGTTAAAGAACTGCACTGCTACTAGGACTTGTGTTTCTTAATCCCATAGGTGCCTTTGCAAGTAACATACAAAAAAACCCAAAACAACCTTCACATCTTTCCTTGATGGTCTGAAATAGCCTGGGGTTCAAGCATGTGGTCACCATAGAGGCACTGAGGAAGGCATATCCCCTGTTAGACATGGTGGATCAGAGCCGGAGGCCAAAGGAGCTGGTAATTTCCTGATGCCTTGGTAGAATGGGTGGTTGGGTCTGGCGGTGCTCAGAGTGTACAGCGTGGGGTGGAGAAGCTGCAGGAGCAGGGAGCAGCTGCCTAATAGTGACCTTCCTTAGCAAGAGCCTGGGTCTGGTACTGAGCAGTTGGCTTCGCTCTGCTCTCTCCAGTACTGCTGGAAGGGCAATGACTTTCCCCTCTCCTTTCCCACGTCACGCCTGTCTTTCATTGCTGTTCCTTGCAGTGGTAAGATGGTTTGGTTGACATCTGCAGTTCTGAGCCAGGAGTGCAAGATATGTGAAACCCAATCCGGGATGGGGGGGATGGGGGGAAATCTTGCTTCAGGATTCCACCTTGCCTTGTTCTGCCTCTTTATGGAACTGTCTTGGCAGGTTCAAAGGAAGCGTTTTTAGGTTTGTTTTGGAGATGACATGAGGTTTTGCGTTACTAACCCAGCCTTCGTGTTTTTCTGGCAGCCTCCTCCAACTACCGGCTTCCCCACTATAGAAGGTAAGCAGTAGCCTTTGTTTACACATGAGCAGCAGAAATAACAGTCAGGCAGACAGCTGGGATGGGAGCTAATGATGTGCTGTTGGCTCATTGCTATCCACAGGCAGCTCGTTGAGGGGATACAGTCAGGAGGCAGCCCTGCTGCCCTTATGCAGCATTGAAGTGCATGCAGAGGAGAGCAAAGCCAGACTTTTTCTGTGCTGTACTCCAACATCTGGAAGCAATGGTGCAGGCTGTACAGTGCTGTGCAGACTCAGGCCCTAGCACAGGCTGTGTTCAGGCAGCAGCAGTTTTATCCGGGGCATCCCAGCAGAGGGTTGCTTTTGCTAGTGGGTAGCTTTTGGTAGTGAATCCTGTACTGGGGATGCTGGGAGTTTCCAAGCATCTCTTGTTATCTTCCAGGGGTGGTACTGTTTGGTGAGCCAGTGAGGTGGGAGACAAGCCTGCAACTTATTATCGATGTGCTCCTGAGCAACGGGAACCCTGGAGCAGAGCTCCAAGATATACCATACCCCCACCTGCCTGTCCTTGCCTGCAACATGGATCTCCTGTGGATGGCTGAAGCCAAGATGCCCAGGTAAAACTCATACGTGGTATTTGTTTTAGGCTGCTTCATACATCTCTCCTGCAGGTGGCCTTTTGTTTTGCTACATTTTTTAACGTTAGAGTTTGACTGTATGGCAATAATTAGTAGCAGAGGTATGAAAATGGCATGAGAAACAAGGACTAGAAGCAAAAACCAGACCACTGCCTATGGATGGGTAGATGCCCTGTCCAAACTAGGTGATACTCTGGCTACAGCAGATGGTCCTCCTCACTGAGAAACGTTTGCTGCTGAAGTGATGTGACTGAGGATACTGATGGCTTCCTTTCTGGAGCAGGTTTGGCCATGGCACTTTCCTTCTGTGTTTGGAGAACATCTACAAGAAAGTGACAGGCCGGGATCTGAAGTACGAGGCCCTGATTGGCAAACCCAGCACGGTCACCTACCGCTACGCTGAGTACCTGGTGAAAGAGCAGGCAGAGAAACGGGGCTGGAAGTCTCCCATCCAACGCCTCTATGCAGTGGGGTAAGAGACTGTTTTTCCTGCTGGTTTCCATAAGGAGCTTCATGTTGACTTCAGTGGTGGGATTTTTTTTTTAGTGGAGGTTCCTAAAATGAACACCAAAATCCCTATAGCATCTCTGGAGCCTCACATGCCGGAACGGAGGCCCGATAGCTTTTTGCACTCTGCTTTTTTTGACTAATTTGGAGGGTCCTGCCAGCCCAGCAAAGCTGTTACTGTAGGCTGCAGAGTGCACGTGGCACGTAGATTAAAGAAAAAGTTGAGAGAGTCGGTTGTAGTACCATTAGCTCAGTTAGGCCAGACGCTTCGGGGTTGTCGGGAATACATGACAGTAATGGCTGAAACTTCTTTGGATGCTTTGGATGTGTCTTTTCCCCTTTGAAAGATGTTTGTGAAGCATGAGGCCTTCACCACAGCTGAACAGGACACATCAGTAGGTGTGCTCCCAGGCCCAGTCTGGGTGGTTCTCTTGATGTTAGCAAATATATTGCACCCCTCTCTTGCCCAGTGCTGCCTTAATCCCAGTTTGCCAGAGTCAACAGTTGATGCGTGTGCTAGTGTCTCATTTCTGTTTCGCACTGTGACTTTACCCAGGGATAACCCTATGTCTGATGTCTATGGGGCAAACCTCTACAACAACTACCTCAAGTCAGCTCAGCAGAACCAGGTCCAGGCTGGGCTGAAGAGGAGCCCGCAGGCAGCAAGTGAGGATCACCTTGACCTGCGGAAGAACTGCAACAGTTCAGTGGAGAGCTGCGAGTCGATTCTGGTCTGCACCGGGGTCTACCGCCACAACGCAGATGTCCCCAGTAAAACAAAGGAGGAGCGTGCGACAGAGACGGTGTTCCACGGCCATCGGGACTTCTGCTTTGACCCCAGTCTGGTGGAGGCATCTTACATAGTGCAGGATGTGAACGATGCTGTGCAGCTTGCCTTTGAGAAGGAGAACTGGAGCTAGGGTTAAGACAGATGTGCCTGAAGATCTGCCCTCGGGGATTTTATGTACTGGAAAGGGAAGAGGGGAAGAATGGGGAGAGACCAGAGGTGATTTTTTTTTCCAGTCTACATGAAATCAATCCATTTTTTCACGTTGGTTTCCCAATCAACGTGAAAGAATCCTCCCTGTCTCGGCACTCAAAGCCGTTTGATTTTATTGATGCTTGTCTGCAATCCTGACAGCTGCCAGCAGGCTTTCAACTGTGAATGAACGTTGCTGCCCTCGATAATTGAGCCATAATGGAAACAGGGTATAAGGAAAAGGCCTGTCCCGGCGATCCCAGTTTTCTTCAGGTGTCAGACTACTTTCTTTTCCACTCTTTGTGTGTGAAGATCAGGCGAGCCCACCCTCCTCGTCACGCTGCATTCGAGGGTGAAGCAGTTCCTTGTGCAAGGAGCTGCCATCAGACCATTTCCCGCAACGTGCTTCTCATCCACTCTCTGACGTGAGCACACCAGGGGCTGTGTCGTGGTGGCACTGTGCCAAAGGAAGGCTTTAAGTCCTTAACAGTCTCCTCGCAAAGAATAAGTGCCTATGGACTTCAGCAAATTCTGTTTGCTTGGGGGTTTGCCACTGCATCACTGTCAGTCCGAAACAAAGTCCCATTTTGCAGTCCTCCAGCAGCCTTGGGGAAGACAGGGCCCCTCAAAGAAAGCTGCAGTAGCCAGAGCAACTTGCTGCAGGGCTGAGGGGAAAGTCATATTATTCCCTCCCCCCTGTTTAGCATTCTGTGAACACTTCTGCCTTTTCACATCCCACTAGGGAGCCAGCAGGCTGCTCTCAATAGCAGAGGAAACCACAACAAGGTCTGAATTTCCACAGTTGTCTTTGCCCAAAGCCCTGTGCTGCAGTGAGAGGCTGTGCCAGCACCCACCATGACCCCAGCTGTTGCAAGGGACATGCCCCTGCTCCAGCCGGCTCAGCTTCTAAAGAGGAGCCTCTCTTTGGAACAAGGGCCAACCAGAGCGAGTCACAGCCCACCTTTGCTCCTTCCTTGCATGCAAGGATTGCAAGGGGAGGTCATCAAGCCAGGGTGGTACCTAAGTCCCACATCCCTAATCTTGATTTTTAAGAATACAACCGTACCCGTCCTTTGCTTCCTTTTTTTCCTGTCTTTCCTTGTGTGGTTTGCAGCTCAGGGATACCCCATACGATCCGATCCCTGTTCCCTCCCCTTCATTTAGCATGCAGGTGGAGTTCCCCTAACATGAAGTAGCTGCTGAGACTTGCCTGTCCAGGAACGTTTCTGTATCCCTGGTGACATAGGACCTTTTCTGTTGCCTCTCTTCTAGTTCAGGCTATCCAGAAAAAGATGAAGACCTGTATCTCCTTAGACAGCCCAAAGAAGCTGAGGAAGCATTGCTTGAGAAACTCCATGTGAAAGATTGGCTCAACAGGGAGTGTCTTAGTTCCAGGACTACGATTTTAGAAGCATAAGTTACCGTGTGTATGTGATGGAAAGCCTTGGGAGCCAACACAGCTGAGTTGGTGTTCCTAGTTATTTGGATCTCACACTACAATGAGAGATCAGAAATAGGTCTGCTCTGCTTCCTCTCCCTTCCTTCCTGCTTTGCCAGGCAGCTCCGTACACAGGGTACAAACAAGGTGCTCTGCACAAAAGCTTCAGTTGTTTTTAATTCAAATCTCAGCATCCATGTGGACAGACCTTCTGCTTCAGCAGCTTTCCATCTTCTCGATTCTGGCCTGTCTTCCTAGGGAGGTCACACTGCAGGGTGGGCTCTGTCCTTACGTTAGGCCAGGTTCTGCATCTGAAAAGGACTGAGTGTCAGTGACCCAGGCAAAGAGGCCCTTCTCCCTGGCTTCTTTCTCTATGCCTTATTTTCTGAAAATACCTCTTTGGGTGATTTTTCCTCTTGTGAAATCCATAGTTGGAAGCAGTCGCTTCCTTTCTTAGAACTAGCTGAGGTTCTTCTTTGTCTTACCAGGACAAGAATCACTTGGCTGCTTCTAAAAGCAGCAGTAAAGTGAGGAGCACAATCTTAGATTTGAATCTCTCGCCTCTCGCTGGAGAGAAAAAGAAATTACCATTTTACCTACTTGCACAAGACAAGGGCTTGTTTCCCTGCAGAGTCAGTAGGAGGAAGGACTTTGCATATAACATGGGGAAGGTCCTTTTACTTTCAGCACATCTCCACAGTCACAGTTGTGCTGCAGACTCGGTGTGCAAAGGCTGAAACTGGAGGGCCAAACCCCATTTATTCATAAACTAGCTCCAGCATCCTCAACCTTGCTTTCCAGAGGTGCCAGCCAGTGCAGAAAGAGGAGTGCTCACTTTCCTTGCACTGTTTGCTGTCATGGGTGATAATTTTCATAGAGTTGATTTGGAATGGTCTTCTAGGCCATGATTAGAGGGCTGGTTGCTGGCAGTGACTGCTAGCCACACCCTCAGTTTGGTAGAGACTCACCTGCAGAAGTGCCAAGGTCTGTCCATCAGTGTATGCAGCAACTCTGGCAAAGCCCTTTGTCCTTAAGAGTGTGGTGCCAGTTACTCAAAGGCAAGGTGCTGTTGAACCAGTGCCCCCTGAGGGGTGCCGTGCTGCCAGGTCAGCTATCCCACACTGCTGCTGCTCTGATGGCGGCGGTAGCAGCTTTGTGCAGGCAACGTGCAGAAGACTTCTGGGAAATCAGAAGCAGCTTGTAATGTCATATCGACACGTATCTGCCAGAAGAGAGGTAGGTAGCAAGAGGAAGGAGGTAGCACCTTCTTCAAGAAGGGGAGAGGTTTGTATTTGCGTGGAGAGTGAGCCAGATGTCTCCATCTTTGCCACAGCAATGGAGGTGAGCTGACTGATGCGAATCTGTTTTGGATTCTGAGTCTGCTTTTAGCTCCAGATTTGCAGTTTTTTTTTTCCACTGTGTTAATGTTGAAACAGTGCTTTGGGAGACTTAAAAATACGTAGGAGGAACTGTCAGAAATGCTTTGCTTGCAAGTCGCAGTTGGATGGAAGGGAGGAGAGGGAATCTAGAAGAATCTTGTACCCTTTCCCCAGTTCATAGCAAATCGGGCTGTGTAAAAGGCTCTGCGTGTCGGTCTGTGCACTGATTAGTCAGATGGGCTGAGCAACACAGAGACCTTTCCCCTCTTCCCCCGCTCAGCTGCCCAAAGCTGTGCACTTTGTCCAAGTCACTGCCTAGGAATCGCGTGGACACAGTGGACGGGGTAGGAGATCTGTGTGCTTCAGCTGCTGTTGGGTACTGACTTGATTGTGGAAGATTTCTACAGACGGAAGTGCTTGCCAGGTCTCCTCTGTTCCATGAGTTTTGTGCTAGAGTTCTGTGCAGACTTCTGGCTTGTCTGCACTTCATTTATGGACATCTGTTACTGCTAGAGTTCAGTGAAATCCTTTCTCCTTGGAATTGCAGCTTCCTGGAATTAGTTTCAAGCACGGATAGAACCACACTTTTCCTTTGTCTGCTGTATCACAGAGCTGGTATTTCTGACGCTGTGTTTCATTTAGAGCGAGCGTACTTCTGTGCAGATTATGGGACCAAGCAAGAGAGGGGACTCCACTTGCTGATCTGTTGCCTTCATATTTACGTGGAGCATTGCCCCGTACAACACAGTGAAGACAAGACCGATTCCTAACAGCTCCATCTCCCTCAGATGAATGGGGTTTAGCCAAGGCTGAAGGGAATGTGCAGTGAGGTGAGGCAACTGGGAGCAGCAGGGAGGAAGCAGAGAAGGGACAGACCTTGGGCTGGATCCGAAGCAGAGAGCTTTAATGTCATGCAATAGCACAGTGGGCAGGGAGGTCGATTTCCTTTATTGCACAGGACTCGTGCAACTACTAGCCTGGCATTCAGGGAGTCATGTGACACTACTGTCCCCTTTCTTCCAATCTTTGTCCTGACGTGTCTTTCTTTCCTCCCCCCCACTAAATGGGTAACGTTTCAGGTAATGTCACGTGTGCTGTAGCAGAGTGATTACATATCATACAGAGAAATCAGAAGCTGTGATGATTTTAGATTTCATATTAATTTCAGCGCAGTTCCAGAGCTGCTCCTTTGATCTAACACATATATAAAACAATAAAAGATGTTTTCTGTGAAATAAATTTTAACTTGCTATGCATACATTTCACGAGTATTATTGTGGTGTCTTTCATATCTTTGCCCTAGAAGATTATCAGGACAAATTCTGTCTTCTATTCATCAAGCCTTTCACAGACTTTCTTGAGGGAACCTCTCTGAAAGATACCTCTCCAGCAATTCTTTCCACTGAGAGAAACTGTAATGTCCTGTGAGCACCTGCCAGAGCCAAGTGAGATGAGTGCAACTTTGACTATTCCTGCTCCCTAGGAGGGAATAAAGGGCATCACCAGCTATGATGCCCCGACCGACCGCTCACAGACAAGACTAGTTTTGGGATGCCACGTGTGTATTGAGATGCTTTCAGGGTGGGCATTTTGTTGTGACCTGACCGTAGTAGTTTGTAATCATTCCATCTGCTGGGTGGGGAAGCCATGAGGTAGATGCCACCAATTTCATCTGCAAGAAAAAAGACAAAGGGCATGTGAAAGCCACCGTTGCCACTAGAAGCTTTCTTGGCTCAACGTTAAATCCTTTATGATTATAAAAGAAACCAAACTTGTTTGACGAGAGCTGTGCCCTCTTACCTTTTTGAAAAGGTGAGTGGAGTTAGGGAGACCTGTGTGGCAGCTGCCAAACTTTCAGGTTAGAGACAAAAGTCTCCACTGATTTCAGCAGATGGAAAATTAAAGATCCTGCTTGGTGAAAATCGTCAAGCTTTTGTGATCTAGAAACACTTGCATAATTTTCATAAGATATCCCACCAGAAGGTTTTCCATCTGCAAAGTTCACAGCTCACAGGAGGCACATTAGACAGTGAAACACATGATTCAGAATCCTGAGAACTTGGAGATGGAAGGAGCGATCCAAAAAGGAGTAAAAGCAGTTTTGGAGGGACTGGAGAAGGATTGCTATTCGCAGCAGAGATTTGGAATGCAAATGTATTCTACTTCCTGGAGAAATGACCTATGGCCCTGACCTCTAATAAATAAGGACAAAAAGCATTACCCAGCCTTCTCCTTTCATCCAGCACTGCAGGAGTTGGAGCACTCACCCAAGACAGGGTGTATTAGCCTCTCAGATGGATGCTTGCAATCCCTGTGCTGTTGTCAAAGAGCAGCCCAGGTTAAGGTAGGTGGCAGCCTTAGCTGGAAACTCAAGTCACATAGAAACTCTTAAGCAGTATAAGAAGCCAAGTTAAACACTGGCATCATGAAACACTGAAGAAGGAACAACTTGGACAAGAGGGACTGAGCACTCTCTTCAAACTGGAGTTTGCTCCCAGGCAGATGTGGGAAGCAATGCCTACCAGGGTAAGCCCTCAGAAATGCTTAGTCTATGGATTCCGGTGAATCCTGCTTGAACACAACCTAAGCAGTTAGTTACTTGCTCATCCTGGTGCAGAACTTGGCCCTGCAGGAGGATGCCCAAACCTTTGCTTTACCAAATCTAGCTAAACTCAGTTATAAAAGCACAAGTCTTTATGGATTTTTGCAGCCACACAGTCAAATTTGATGAAAACCAGGCACGTAAAGACCTTTATGGATCCAGTCTGTAACAGTTTAAAACTCCACTCCAGTAAAGCAGCTACATGTTCTCTAGGAACCAAACTCTTTTTCTGATTCACTGTAACAAACCTGCTTTTCCCTTTCAGTCAGTTCAACCAACAACTATGAGCTTTCACTTTCTCCTCAAAGTTGGGTGCAAACATGCACTTGTATAATCGGTCTAATATGCAAAAAGCAAACCTCAGATCCTCTTCACTCTCCGAACTCAGACCCTGCTACAAGCATGAAAAAGAAATATATCTCTTTGCCTTTTATACTGATATCAAAAGCTCTTTACATTGGAATGTAACTACAAGCAATAGACTGTTACTCTTTTATACCCTTTTAAAGACTGTCTGTATTCCCCAAACTGTAATCCTGGGTCAGCAGTGTAGTTACAGAGTGCTGACAAACTTCGAATTTTCGTTGCATTTTGGTGCCAGCCATCTGAAACTCTCCTGCTCTTGCCTGTAATTTCAGCCCTGACCATTTGAATGGTTTAGGTAAGTGCAGTACAAAGCATGTGTCAGAGAATCCCAGAACCTTCTTTTCCCACACAAAAGGCATTTTAAGTACGGTTAGAGCAGATTATGCTCAAACTCACTGAGATCAGCTTTGCCTCCTTCCCTCCCACTGCTGCCAGTTTCTGACAGCTTACTGCAGGGTATAATTAGGGATTTAGTTTCTGGTCTCTCAGGCATATATTTGACTCTTCTTTTTCTTTTTTTCTTCCCCTCCTTCCCCCAAGAAATTGAGTCATTACTTTGTTTCCTTTTGAGTTCTGCCCTTGAGAAAGTTTTGTCTTTTCCCCCAGCAGGGATGTTTTTGAGGGGACACTGCTTGCACTAGTAGTGTCAACTAGAAATGGCAGCATTTTAGATCTTCGGTATGACTGTTTCCCAAACCTCTTGTTTGCTGCTTGCCTTTAAATGTACGTATACACACACATGTCTCTGCATACACGTAAATACATAAGAAGCCAGGAACATAGCTTTGGAGCTGCTAAAGAGTAGGAGCTATTTATAGTTCAGCCTTTTAATGTTTTAACAGGAATGGTTAAGCACTAACACTTTCAAGGGCTGCACATTGCATTAAATAACTGGATCACATGGGAAGCATCAGCTTGTCATATCTCATCCTACAGTGTGCCACAAAAAGCTCTTCGGTGCTTTCTTGAGTAGAAGACATTTCTCCCCTCACTCCCATCTTAAGGTGCATAAGCACGATTTCTGCTTCCTTCCCCACAGATAAGCTCTGTTCTTATTCTCACCTGTTTGTTTGGGTTATGTTGGTTCTGCTGGAGCATATGCCTAGCCCAAGGAAGCCCTTGAGCACCTACCCTCTTTCCCAGTGCTCCCCCACCACTGCTCATGGCTCCCCTTGCCCTTTAGCCACAGGTCTCTGTTCCTTCTTGCCTCCCTTGCACTCAGGAATCTTCCCAGCCCTAGCGGGGATTCTTTGGTGCCTGGTGAACCATTTCCATAAGGCTCCTCATGCCATGCTCACATAGCCTCAGCCCAGGAGGACCATGGTCCCCAGGGTGCAAGAGGTGCAAACCCTTTCGCCCTGGCAGGTCCACTTCAGGTCCAGCTCTCCTAGCTCCCGGTTCCTGGCTTGCCCCATTCACCTGGGCTGAGCTCACTGCACCACATGGCTGGGCTGCCAGAGCCCATTTCAACCAGGTGGGCAGGCGACAGCCCATCCCCCGCAAAGCCCAGGGTTCCCCATCTGATCGTGCTTACCCCAGAAAGTGGGACAGATGCTAGTCCAGCAAGAAACGCACCAGACCTTTGTGAGAAGAGGCTTGTCTGTGAAACCAGCCGCTGGAGTAAAAGTAGAGGTGAGGCAAGTGCCTGTGGGCAGCATGCCTGGGCAGCTAAAGGGAACATGGCCAGCGCAGGGAAGCACATCACCAGGGAAACCTGGAGCACCAGAGTCACCAAGGCAAAGCCCTCACCATCTGCTGCCCGCATAGGGCAGGAACAACCCTCTCTGTGTGAGGGCTGTTGCCCTGAGCAGCCCAGGTGGATGCTTGGTTTTCACTCCATGTCCTCCCATAGCAGTGGAAAACTTTTGTTGCTGTGGAATAGGTGAGTGTGGTAGGGGACACACTGATTTACTTAATCCTCAGGACTGAATCTGAGAGAGCAACACAGACGGCAAACATCCTCCATGGCCATGGCCTTAAGCCTCATGTGCTGTGTGTAACAGAGACCATCCACCTTAAGCAAGGTGGTTGTGGAGTTATACAGAAACAGTACTCAAAGAAACTGTTTGTCCATGTTACTGTTTTTTGGCAGGCAAGTCTGTCAGAGAGAGAAAGCCTCGCCAGCAAAACCTGTAGTGCTTGGTGGCAGAGGCCAGCACTTGCGTCTCTGACAAAGCCCACACCCCTTGAGAAGCTGGAGAGCAAAGCAAACACAATGGGTACATATTTGACGAGGAAAGGAGAGGCAGCTCGCTGCTCACTGACTTCCTGCATCTTGATTGACTTCAGGCTGAGGTGCTTGGCTGAGCGTGGTGCTGCATTGCTGCTTCATGCAAAATCTTGCCTTTTTCCCAGGATGGATGGCTGTGGGCCAGTACCACAACCCAGCAATGCAGAGGGAAGAGTGTGCCCTGAATCACTGCTGAGGCAGCAGTGTGGTAGCATCTCCAAGGCATTGACACAGGGCTGTGCATTGTGTCTCTGGGGAAGGGCAGCCCTGTGGCTCTGTGTGGCAGAGGGGATGCTGGAGCTGTGATGCCTGGGCCAAGAACCTCTGCAGAGGCCTATGAGCTGCCTGGATTAAGTGCAGGCAGCAGCATACAGGGCTGTTGGGAGCCTGTCTTGAGAGGTCCTTAGCCTCAGTCTGCCACACAGTCACCTGCTAGAAAATACATGATGGCAGCTTTTTTTTGACTCACCTGATCTTAAACTTGTGAATGTCAGTGATGCTTGTCACAGTTGCAAGGTTGTCAGTGCTGCCTGCTGCATCCTGGTCCCTCTGGAAGTATCCACATAGCTGTCCTGCCTGGTTTGCCCTGGGGTAAAGACTCGTGTCCTGCCTCCTCACACCAGACTACAGGCCAGTCAGCCTCACCTCCATCCCTGGAAAGGTGATGGAACAACTCATCCTGAATGTTGTCACTAAGCATATAAAGGAAAAGATGGTTATGAGGGGGAGTCACCACAGAGAAATCTTGTTTGACCAGCCTGATAGTCTTCTATGAGTGCATAACTGGCTGGCTAGATGAGGAGACTTCAGCAAGGCTTTTGACACAGTCTCCCATGACATCCTCATAGGAAACCTCACGCAGTGTGGCTTGGATGAGTGGACTGTGAGGTGGATCGAGAGCTGTCTGAATGACAGAGCCCAGAGGGTGGTGATCAATGGCACAGAATCAAGTTGGAGGCCTGTGGTCAGTGGAGTTCCTCAGGAGTCAGTTCTGGGGCCAGTCTTGTTCAACATCTTCATCAACGACCTGGATGAG
>WBNH01007268.1:199547-269680 GCA_013401255.1 Urocolius indicus
ACCTTCTTCTGCCGCAACAGCCGGGCACGTCGCCGGAACCGGCCCCCGCCGCCCCCCGGGCCGCCGCCGCCGCACCCGCTGCTGCTGCACGGCCCCCCCGGCGGCCGCGGGGCCGGGGGCCGCGGGGCCGGGGTCCCCCCGCGCGGCGGCGACTTCGCTTACGCGCACCTCGCCTGGCTCATCTACTCCATCGCCTTCACGCCCAAGGCGGCCTTGATCCTGGGCACCTCCATCCTGGAGCTGATCGAGCTGCGCCTGCCGCTGGGCACCACCGGCTTCCGCATCACCCTGGCGCTCTCCGCCCCGCTGCTGTACTGCCTGCTGCGGGCCATCGGCACCGAGGGCGCCGGGCAGCTGCTCCTGCCGCCGCAGCCGCCGCCGCAGCACCGCGCCGCCGCCGCCTTCCTCGCCACCTGCCTCGACCTGCTCGATAGCTTCTCGCTGCTGGAGCTGGTGCTGCAGCCCGGGCGGCCGGCGCCGCTGCCCGCGCCGCTGCGCTACCTCCTCATCGCCGTCTACTTCCTCTGCCTGGCCTCGCCGGTCCTGTGGCTGTACGAGCTCAGCGCCGCCCGGCCTCCCGGCGCCGCCCGCCTCGCCCTCCACCTCCTGCTGCCCGCCGGGCTGCTGGACGCCCCGCTCCTGGCGCTCCGCTGCCTGCTGCTCCTGCGCTATCAGCAGCCGCTCTCCCTCTTCATGCTCAAGAACCTCTTCTTCCTGGCCTGCCGCGGCCTGGAGGCGCTGGAGACCTGCTGCCTTCTCCGCCCGGCCGCCCCGCCGCCCACCAAGTACGGCCCCGCCGCCGCGGCGCCCGCCGCCGCAGCCCCGCTGGCCCACGGGCTCTCCGACGCCGACGTGGGCCCCCACGGGTACGTGAACGCCTTGGCCGTCACCGCCCAGGGCTGAGCCCCGCGCGACCTCCGGGTCCGCTCCCGGCAGGGTGTCTCTGCCTTTCTGCTCAGGTTCCTGTCGCCCTGGCCGAGCAGGGGAGGCGGGACGCAGGCTGCCCCGTCGGACTCTCGCTCACCTCTTCCCTTTCCCGAGGAGAAATCCAGCAGCGGGAGCTCAGCGCAAACCCGACTACCTGCAGGAGCCTGTGGCTATCACCCATCCCTGGAAAACACACCTACCCTTCATGCCCGGTCTTCTTCCAGGGCTTCTGCCTCTCCGCACTGTTCAGACTCTCCCACTTCCCATCAGGACGTCGTGTTGCTTTGTGACCATAAAGGCTTGTGTTTTTTTTTCCTTTTTCTTCCTAAACAACAGGGACCGGTGGATTTTTGTGTGTCTCCTCCCCTTTTAAGAACTCCTGCAGACCACAAGCACGAGATGTGAGAGGGGTCTGACCAGCAAGACACGTGCCTTCGGGACGCAGGCAGGACAGAAGGCAGCAGCTTTAGTTTCTGTAGGTCTTGCAGAGCTGCCACTTCTGTTTCCCAGCAGCAGAGCTGCAGGGGCCTTTGGGCAGCAGCTGGGGAACCACTGGGAGCACGGTGGCCATCTGGTCATTTCAAGCCTAGGAGCCACTTTCTCCAAGCCAAAAACGTCTACCTCTGTGTTTCAACCTTTTGCATCTCATGTTGACTTCACACGCTGAAGAAACACGGCATGGACATAATTCAGGGGTTTAGATCCCATTTCACCACCGCCAAGACATTTATTTCCGGTGAGAACAGGGTTTACAGCAGCCTACTGCTTGTTTCGGACAGCAGCACCCAGGTGCTGGCACTCTCATTTCTCTGTGAATATGCATGTTTATGGGATCGGTGTTGGTTTTCTTTTATGCATAGAGTCTCCCTTTTACACAGGCCAGGAAGGCTGGAAAGATTTCCTCTGTCCCCCTTGCATCTCTGTCTGAGAGAGCAGAGACAGGGCTTAACCTGCAAACTGCCCCCTCTCAAACAGTAGAGCAGAGGATGCCAGCACTGCTCGGTGTGGGCCCTGTGCCTGACGAACCCCGCTTTTCAGCACAGAAAGCCAAGTGTTGCAGGATCCCAGCAGGTAGAGGGACTCCTGAGCCTTGGTGGAAGCCCACATATCAGCATCCAGTCCTCCATGTGCATGTGGTTAAGGGAAGGTGGGGAAAAAGTTTATTGTTTGTAACCTCTCATAAAAAACCACAGTTATCTTTGGTTTTATGCTCTGTGAATGTTTGGTGGGGGTCAAGGCCCACTCTTCTGCCTGGCCACAGCTGCTCCTGGCACCAGTCAACTGGAAGCAGGAGCACAGAGGCCACGTTTGGAGAAAAGACTTTGCCCCTCCCAGGCTTATATTTTGTTATCCGGGCAAGGCTGCATTCACTGGGAAAACGCCAGTTTCCTGTCCCGAGGGGAAGGGGAACTAAAGCACCACCAGCTGCTACCCAGAGCCAACAGCAGGACTGCAGGCGCAGCCCAGACACTGCTCCACACACCTCCCATCCTCCCTCTCCTTCAGGGCTCAAGCTCCAGTGGGACTGAGCCTCTCTCCCACCTCCCTTTTCATAGAGCAAGATCAACCGCCTGCTCCGGTGGACTGCTACAACAAAACGTTTACAGTCGTGTAACTTCCAGCTCCCCCTGGCAGAACTGGGGGTGCCTCTCCACCCCCCATCCCCGCCAGCTCCCAGGAGGGTGATGTATTCGGAGGGGCTACAAAAGCCCCCTAGAAAGAATGGGGGAAGCAGCAGCACTGCTCCACAAGGAGCTGCGGCTGGGATGGGGGCTGTGCTGCTCTCCCCAAGCTACAGGGAGAGTCAGCACAGGCTGGGCTTTACTTTCCCACCAGTGCTTTATTCTTAACCTGAGCCCTTCTGTGGGCAATCGTGTGAATCTGGGCCAGTGGCCTTTCTCTTCAGTAACTTCTTTTTGTCTGGACAATCTTGGTGCTGTGAGTGACTGTGATTGTAAAACTTGGTACTGTGAACTTTTCCTATGTGATGTGAGATGTGCAGAGGGGATGCTAAGTTCCTGGCCAAACGAGGTGTAATTACAGGTATGTTATGCTTGTACAGATACTTGTTTCCTTGCACCTTTTTTTTTTTTTTTTTCAGCATGAAACAGATAGTAAAAGCTCAGACAGAACTACAGCATTATTCAAGAAAGAAGGAGATGTTACCTGGGACTAGGAGTAATCCATACTTGTCAACCACCTGAAGAAAAAAAAGGAAAAAACCTAAACGACTTTGCCAAAAACAAAGTGCAGGGGAAAAAAAACCCAAGCAAAGCTCTTCACCCCCAAATATGTTTTGCTGCTCCTATGGCCAAGTTCATGATAGCACAGTGGTGCACAGAACATCCCTAATACACTGAAGCGTGAGCACAGTTGAGACACCAGAAGAATCACAGAACTCTTAGCTAGTCTGACTTCAGTACCCCTTCTTAGCACAGAACAAAGTTGCTGTTTCAACGGTGAGTGCCTTTTCCTGTTTAAGACGTTCTTGAGAAAACGACCCATTTGAAGTTTATCAAGCCATGGCGTATTTAAACCACAGACAGTGAAATCACAGCTCAGAGTTATCTGCGGATGCAAAGGTTTCCTGGGACAGACAGCCCTGGAAAACACTGTTTCTCCGGTGTAGAATTCCTTTGTAGAAAGAGTGGGTCTTTGTAGTGCTTCCAGGTTGTGAGTAAACACAGAAGTGCTGTTTGGAGAGCGTAAAGCTCTCATGGTGGTTGGCTGTAAAGAATCCCCCTCGCCACTAAAAGGGCAACTCTGCTGCCAATTCAGTTACTTACCACAGAGGAACACTTACAACTCTCCACTGTCTTGTTTATAAGCCCACTCCTCCTTTCAAATTCCCTTCTCCTTGGTAACTGAGTCCTCATTTCCATTTAAACCCTTCTGCTGCAGAACAGATCTGTTTGCAGGAGATAGAGGAACCGCTAAAGTGCAAACAATACCTCACCCGATGCACCTTGCACACCGACTGGATATCCTGCCAACGTTAAATTACTGCTCCAGGTCAATAATGCTTTGCTAAATAAAGTTGTGCCATACAAAGATGCTCATTCCCTCGGGATTCTGTTACAAGCCTTTTAACACAACTCAGCTATTTAGCATTTTATTGCTCTCTATTTGCTATTCTCACAAACTAGATGACTACTCCCAGGAGGGGAAATTGAAGTGAGAGATAAGGCCTGTGGCCAATGGGCTCTTGGCATCCCCCGGCATTAATCAGAACTTGTATTTTTTAAAAAAGCAAGATTGTTAAAATAAAATTAGAAACTTGTGATTGATTTGGCTCTTTTTTTTTTCCTCCCCCCTCCTCCTCAAATCTTGCTGGGTGATTCAATGTTGCATTCAGGCACCAACAGAGGCATTACTGTGTTCGGTTCGTCTCAACAGAGGGTGCATTGAGGTGCTGGAGTGCATCCAAAAAAGGGCTGGTGAAGGGTCTGGACCATAAGTCTTACAAAGAGCAGCTGTAGGAGCTGGGGGTGTTTATCCTGGAGGAGGCTGAGAGGAGACCTTGTCAATCTCAACAACTGCCTGATTGGAGGTTGTAGTGAGGTGGGGTTAGGTCTCTTCTCAGTAATAGCAAGTGATTGGATGACAGGAAATGAGCTCAAGTTGCAC
Source organism: Urocolius indicus (assembly GCA_013401255.1). Taxonomy (NCBI): domain Eukaryota; kingdom Metazoa; phylum Chordata; class Aves; order Coliiformes; family Coliidae; genus Urocolius; species Urocolius indicus. The sequence goes on from WBNH01007268.1 coordinate 204,102, forward strand.
CAGGGGAGGTTTACATTGGAGATAGGAAAACTTTCTTCACTGAAAAGGCTGAGAAGCATTGGAATGGGCTGCCCAGGGGAGTGGTTGAGTCACCTTCCTTGGAGGCATTTAAAGATGTGCAGATGAGTGGCTTAGGAACGTGATTTAGTGTTGGACAGGGCAGTGCTGCATTAAGGGTTGGACTTAAATGATTTTAAGGGTATTTTTCAACATAAATGATTTTACAATTAAATTTACTTGATTTGCTCATGTGGGGTTGCTAAAATAATTTCTTAATTTTTACCCTCAAACTTCTTGTAAGTGAAAGCAAATTCTCGAAGTTGTAACAGCAAGGGAGTTATTTAAGAAAGGAATGACTCAGGCAGGAAAATCCAGATGCCACTTTTGAGCTTCCCATTTCAATGATTTATAAGAATTCATACCTCTTGAAAAAGGCTCATGGGAAAGAAAACATCAGATTTACATGTTAATTGCTATAAGATAAAAGAAACTTTAAGAAGTGGGATCATCAAGATGACAATTACTCACATAATCTGGGAAATGCAGTCTCATTGGAGAAGCACTGAGATCACAGCTGCGGGATGTTTGGCTGCTGTTGGGTTAGGTCCTGCACAGACAAGGGAACAAAGGTGGCACCCAGTCTTCAGGTTGTATGTATGCAGGGTCCATCCCTTTGTTATCCTTTCTAGCCATCTACTTAGAGAGAATGCAAGTCCTGCCTTGCTGAATTTCCTGGTTACTTTTCTTCCCAGGATCTGGTGGGTACAGTTCTGTGTTTTGGGCTTGTGCTGGAAACAGTGCTGTTAACACAGGGATGTTTTTGCAGTTGTTGAGCAGGGCCTGCACAGCATCAAGGCCTTTTCTGCTTCTCACCTTGCCCTGCCAGTGAGTAGGGTGAGGGGCACAAGAAGCTGGGAGGGAACATGGCATGGGCAGCTGATCCAAAACTAGCCAAAGGGCTATTCCATACCATAGAATGTCATCCCTAACTGGGGAGAGTGAGTAGGGAGAGGTGGATCACTGCTTGGGCATCAGTCAGCGGGTGGTGAGAAACTGCATTGGACAGTACTTGTTTGTTTTTTCCACCTTGGGTTTTGAGTTGTTTTTTTTTTTTTAGATTATTTTTTCATTACAATTATTATGTATTTTATGATGTTTTATTTCTTCTTAATTAGTAAACTGTTCTTGTCACAACCCACAAGTTTTACTTCCCCCCTGCCTCCCATCCCACTGGGGTCAAGAGTATGCAGTACTTAGTTACTGGCTGGGGTTAAACCACAGCACTGAGCAGCCTTGCACAGAAATTACTAACATTTCCCTTCTTTAACACCCATTTTGAAGGAACATGCATTTGCTACACATGAGGGCCCTCAGCTGTATCCAGCTCAACCGGCTCCAGCTGCAACACTTTGCAGGAATGGTTAGGCACCTGTCAGCCAGTTTAGTTCCAGCTCTCAGTTTTGCCTCAGACTTCTATAAGTGGTGCTAACACGAAGGAGAGAGAGACAGGAAGAATTGAGGACATGAAAGCATTTCAGTAAATATATCCAAAAAGCATTCTTGTTTTTAATTTAAGGAACAAAACATGTAATAAACCATTAAAACTATAAACCAGACTTAATACAATATTGGTTGCAAGTTAAGATAATGTCTTTTCCAAGTTACCAGATTGTAAAAAAAGAGAACTGAAATAACATTTTCCGAAAGATTTTTTGACAAGTAAATTTGGAAGGACAGGAAAATGACAAGCTTGTCTGAACAGTAAGGAGAAAGGCCTGGATGTATTTGCATCTGGCAGGCTGTTACCCAGTGGGCTGCATTGCAGAAACCATGATAACAAAGAAGGTCAGGGCCAGTCTCGACTGCTTTCTAGTGCATCAAGCCCAATCTTTAAAGAAACATTGGTAACTTATCAATTCCATTGCTGCTCCTGGAAGATGAACCCCTTAGCCTGTGAAGTATTTCACAACAGTTACCTTGAACTCCCTGTGCCTGAGTTTATACCCATGTAAGTACATCTTACACTCCTTTTAGCTCAGCCTTCCCTAACGCAGAATCTCCACTCCAAAACAGCATCTGCTGAATCTACACATTTTTTTCCATACCAAAATAGTCTGTAATTTCCTTAACTGTGTGTCACTATCTACATCTTCAAGACTTTCTGGTGCTAAGATGTCCAAAATCAAACAGCACTGCAGCAGATTACAGAATCCACCAGATCCCTCTAACTCAGTGATTCTGTATTCAGCCCCAAATTCTTCCTACAACTGTATAAGCAGCCCAAAGCTCATTTTTCAGTCCATCATCTCTTTTTTTCCCCCCTCTTGCTCCTATTGCTGATTTTTCAAGCAGATACCTCCCAATAGGGAAGAGTTATGGAGACTCAAGTTTACCCTCTTTACTGCTCACTTACTCCACTTGACTTCACAACGGTCATGGGAATGCAGTTGCAAGTGAATGAATGACTAGCAAAAGAAAAAACCCCAGACCTTCAGGCACATGTATCAACCAGGTCAAGACAACCCTAACCCAGCTGAAGTTTAAGGCACATATCTTTCACACAGTATTTACAACAAAATATTTAAAACATGTATGAAAATGGCAATGCAAATTTTGCCACGTTACCTACATCTATTTTCCAAACCCTGGCCACGACTTCTATCCAGTGCAATAGAACCAGTACAGCTGGAGGGCATTTTGAAGGCACAAGTGGATGGGCCACAGTAATTTTTCTACCACCCATCAGTGAGGACTCAATGTGATATGTTTCCCTAAGGAACAGAACTGCTGTCTGTTCTTTCACAGGGGTGGCTAATATTCATGACTTCTCTCCACAGAGACTGGAAGCAACATTAGCTGTCTGCTGGGCAATCCTGCCTCCTAGCAGCAGAGAGGAAGATCCCACCAGTAAGTCATTTATATATACAAAGAGAACGATGGTGTTGGAAAAGTACTTTCCACACCTGTATTTTAAACGGAGTGGGTCTCAGACAGAGCCTAACAGGCTTCCAAAGATTGGCCAGTGTCCATCGCCTCAGCTGAATACTCCCAGTCAGAGCTTCGTTGAATGTCCTGTAAAAAGAGCTGCTGCTGGAGGCTCTTTAGACTGTTCAAGACCTCTGGAGAGAGTTCATGGAAGACCACCTGTTTCTCTTGATCCTCTTCCTCCTCTTCTTCCTCCTCCTCTACAAGGTCATCAGGAGGCAGAGGAGAACATCTAGAGATGTAGCCCTGGTCTGACTGCACTGACTGTCTCTGGTCTTCGCATTGGTCATCAAAGACCAACTGGTGTTGCTTGTCAGCCTCCTCTTGGCAGAGAGATGGCTCTGAAGGAACGACCCTCTGATGACAAAGTGAGTACATGAGTCCATTCAGATGGTGTCTCAGCTCACCTGAAAGGTTTCTGGGACTCTGGTCATCTACTTCAGATGAAACTTCAGAATCGTTGTGGAGGATGACATTATTCCTCACTGGAAAGCTTGTTTCCAGAAGAGGAACTCCTTCCATACAGTCTTCGTTACTCAGCACACGATGACTAAGTGTATGTCTATCTTCCATGGAAGAGACTGGCTCCACTACCTGAACTAGAGGAGCCTCATCCATAGGAAGGACCATTGTCTGAGAAGTCAGGTCCCCGCATGTAGTAAGTTGAGGTTGCAGTTTACAGCCCTTACTTTGACCTTCATGCACGTGGAGGTTGATGACATAACAGCAGTTCGGGTCAGGCTCCCGTAGGTGCAGCTGGTGTTTCACAATCCCACCCGGTTCACTCAGCAACGAATCCACCTGGCTATCTCTGTTGAGGGACTGCAACTCTTCATCATTATCCAAGCAGACTGTCTCCCTCTCAAACCAGTCTGGGTGCTCCATCTGCCAGTTCTTGAACTTCTGTACTGCCTCTCTCAGCTTCCTCCCACTGGGGGTATCGATGTAGTTTTCAGCTGTGATTTCCTGGATTCGATGGATGCGCCCAGGTTCAAACTTCTCCAAGTCCTGAATCCGAAAATAAATGTCCTCAAACTTGTCCATCAGCTGGTACCTGGATGTGACATTGAACAGATCAGGTATATCTCTCTCACTGCTTATCCCTTCAAAGTAGCAGACTATATACATTCCAAAACAGGCTGGCTTCTTGAAGTCTGGCAGGATCAAATTCAAGGCTGGGGTAAACAGGTCTCCCATTGGCTTCTGCTGATCTTGCTTGAGACACACAGGCTCGCTCCCAAGCATGGCCTGCCATTTGGCCTGGGTGCCCCGTGAACACAAGATGATAATCTTTGAAGATAGGTCTTCCATTTCCTTCTTCTGTCGAGTAAGCCAGGGTAACGGCCCTAACTCCGAGATGTGATGATCTTCCAGCAAGTCTAAAGCCACAGCAGTGCCACAGACTGTCATCAGAAACTCAGCAAACTTCAGCACCACATCCACGTACAGCAGGTGATCAGCAGAGTACACAATCCAAACCTTTCGGGGCTTCAAGGGTGGCAGAGGAAGGTCTGTAGATGGTGCTGCTGAAAGACAGAAAACATGTTTGTCCCAGCCACATTCCCAAAGCCATAATGGTGCAAGTCAACAGCAATCAACATAGGAGTAAGTTATCAAAAGGTCCTAGAAACTACCAGTTTTGAAGCTATTTTGGCAACACATGTGGACATCTCATTGTAGAAATTTAACACAAAACTTGGTGGAGCAGTGATTTGTAATAAGGACTGGATGATTCATGGAACTCCAACACACAAATGTAATGCACTAGCTTCAAGAGGTTTACAAACATACCTGTACTTTCTGCTGGGGAGCTGACTGCACCCACCCCCCAAAACAACCTCCCATCGTTATGGCTTAGATGATTAGCAAAGGTTCTTTTGCCAGTTTAGTCCCAAGGTGGGCCAAAAGCCTCACCACCTTCCAAAGCAATTATCTGCCATCTGACAAATGCTAAACACACAGGGAGGACATCTTACTTGATTGCAAGTCATTGTAGTTGCATTTCTGTCGCCGGCGCCCTGGAAGAGAGAGAAAGTCACTGTCAGTTCTGAAAACACAAAATACGGTTAAACTCTTAAAATGACACCATTTTCCAAACATTATATTTAGGGAAAAAAAAAAAACCTTTAACTGTGCAGTGATAAAACCATGAGGAGGGGAAGGCAAATGAAAAAAAAACTGGCTAAATGTATACTCTTCTACAGCTGATTTTTCTATGTACTTCACTACATTTTCCTTCAAGAGGAGAATGAATGCACTCAAACCAAGTTTTATCCATCTTCCCCAGATCTGGCCGGCCTCAAGATGTACAGAACCACCAATTGTTCTGCTACCTCTCCTTAAGGACAGGAGATCTTTAAAAAGACAGCTTTTTTTCTTCAGAAGCTTCTCTGAAGAAGTGACTAAAACATCCCTGGCTACGTCTTATAAGTTCAACGCTACAAAATTTTTCAACGTATTTCCAATCACTCATCTCAGGTAAAGAAAGTTGCACATTGTCCCTGTGACAACTACCTTGGCACAAAAGACTAGGAATTAATCCTCAAGTACCCAGTCTTCCAACCCAGCCATTGTCAACCTCTGTGTCCTGTTTTCCCTCTTTCATCTTAACTGAAGATCATTATAGAAGCTCAAAATAGGATAAAAATTAGCTTTGTAAAGTAAAGACTCTAGAGGACAGGGGAAAGACTATAGTCTGGACAAACAGGAAGTTTCTGTCGTGCAAAACTCTTATGCAATGTAGGAAAATAATGGGAAATAGGAAATAATGGAGGAAAACAAATGGGAAAGATATGTAGCAATCTGCAGGAAACAAAGGGCTGAACTATGAAGTTCCTTTTTCCCCCTCATAAGCTCTGAAGCACTAGGAAAACAGAGTGCCAGGCAGCATTGCCCATGGAAGCCTTTAACTTAAATAAGTGGACAGTAGTAGGATGTTACAGAAGTGCCATGATGCAAACCAGAAGAAAGTGTTTAACATAGGCATTATCTCAGTGGCAAGACACCAGAACAGCAAGGAAGAAAACAGCAACAGGTATAGGTACAGAAGTAGGAAAAAATACAGTTTTAGTGTGGAATCTTTTCTTCCTAGCTGGAATGAGTCTTACCTGCTTGTTTTCTGGTCATACAAATCACACCTGCTATGACTGACGCCACCAGTAACACACAGATCCCAGTGATACACCAGTAAAGCCATATAAACTTATCACCTGTGGTACAAAAACAGCGCTCAGACACTGCTTCCCAAAAACAAGACTTTCACCAAACAACAGAAGTACCTAGAGCAGCGGAGGCCAAGGGAGGAGGACTCTGGCTCTACCCAAAACCAGCACTTCCCCCTTACAACATACCACAGCCACTTCTCAAAATGAATTCCTGCTTTCATGATGAGGCTCTACACCACAAACTTGCTCCACAAAGAACCATATGTGCAGCACACTGAAAACACAGATCAATAACCTTCCTCTAAACAGCAATGTTTATCCAGCTTTGACAGACATGGTGCCCTTGTCCTGCCTGTTCCTATAGTCTGCCTTAAAAAGAATCACCATTTGAGGTGATGTATTTTTCAGTCTAGAGGTGTTTTTTTTGCTTTTGAAATCTTTGGCAAACCAGCCTCTTACAGGTGCTTGTTGCAGCCAAAAAAAAAAAAAAAAAAAGATGTCAAATCATTATGCACGTGTTTTTATCTTGACACTCATAAAACTGAATATATGCAAGCTATTCTCTCCAAAAGCTGCTTTATATTATGCATTTTTTTTAACACCGAGCAAAAGTGACAGAAAGTATTTTATATTAAGACTCTTCTTGTCAAAACTGTTTCTCAAAGAATTTTATGCAAGTGAAGTATCTCTAAAAAAATTGCTCTTTAAGGTTCACACTGCATACAAATACTTGCCTCCATTAAATCATGGTGAAGTAACTCTTCACACAATTAATTCTGAGCTCAGTGTTACACAAGGGGATATTTCCTGCCCACCGGGTCATTCCCAGGGAGGACAATTTGTTACTCTATACGACAGGAAAAGTGCTGCAAAGAGGACTAGAAGAATGTCTTACCTGATGGGTCTGTACCTGCAAAAGACAAAGACTTACATTAAAAAGTCAGCTCTCATCTGTAAGAATATGGGAATCTAATTTACAGAAAAGCAGTTCTCACTTGGAGCTGGGGAACATGAGATGAAAGCAGAATGCCTCAGACAGTCTGTGCCACAGCTTGCAAAGAACGGCTGAATCTGTGGTTGAAGAAGTCAGAAAACAGCAGTTCTTAAAAGCAACTTTGTTACCCACTTTGCTTTCCCCCTGCCCCGACATTCCCTGTATTTTAGCCTATACAGAATTCCCATCTCCCTTCAGAAAACAAGATTAATCATCAGGAACTCTTACACTAATCATTAAGGTAGCAGTGAGCTCCTGAGGTTGCACATTTGCCATTCCCACTCCATAGTCTCCAATTTGAATACCCTACACTAAGGAAAAGCCACTGTCTACAGAGAACGTCTGTATAAAACAACTGTTCTTTCAGTCATAATTATTTCCCTGATTCAAGTAATTAGGGATTAGCTAATCTCAGAACAAAACACTGTGCAAAACCCCTTAACGGTCTCAAGTCGCTCATTCTTGTTGGTGATGGAAGGAGTTGGGGACAACAGTGAGATCCTACCTGTATTGTGTAGTTGCAGCAAGCTCTTATGTTCTTCTCTATTTTGATTGTGACATTCACTTGCTGTTGTAGTCCACTCTGCAGAAGCTAAATGCAAGTTAAGGGAAGAAAGAGAAGAAAGAAAGCAGTAAAAAGAAAAGGAGCTGACAAGAGAATATGGAGTGGTCCAAAGAAGCAGAGATTTCTTTGGTTTTTTTTTTTCTTTTGAACAAGAAGCCCACAGAGAGCAAAAGGGATAAACAGTCTGGCCACCATCACTGCAGGTGTCCTGTGTGACAGAGGTGGTAATACAATCAAAGCAGCAGGCCAAGGCTGCACAGACAACAGGAAACCATTAAGTTACATTGTGTAACTTCAAATGTGTTAACTTGAAGTTAACGTTTCTTAACAATGTAAACGTCTTCTGTTATTAAATGTATAAACATTGGCAAGAGCTCTCATTTAATTAAAAATAGCTGTCAACACTGCAGCATCTGATCCGAGAACAAGCTGCCCTTGTTGCTGCTTGCTATATAACACCAATATCATGAAAACTTAAGTACATTCTTTACGGTGATTAGCAGATACATATTCCAAAACGCAGCACCCTCTACCAGCTGCATCAGTAATAACATCACGCATCCCAGCGTGTGCAGCTCAAAGGGTTTTAAGTGTGGAAGGAATGCAAAGATTAAGCAAACTGAATGCCAATACATCTGCCCTCCTCCCAAGGAAAGTTTGGGACTGGTACCAAATATTCACTATTTCTCCTCCCCAGATGCCTGAAGGGAAAATATTTCTTACATCAGAAGACACTCTGGAGCTACTTTGCGTTTCTCAACAACACGGGCTGCAAGACCTACAGAATTGATTCTCAAGTTTGATTGAAAGTTCTGTTACAAACCCACTCATTCTTGATCTAAAAATATAACTAACACCCCTCTCCCCCCCCCCAACCCCGCCATCACACGATCAACTACTTCCATGATTTATTGAAACACTGCACCTCAATTTTGGCTGACTTATTTAGCCGTATTCCCCAGGCAATGGCTTGTAATAAAGCCCAGATAGTAAAATATCAACTTTCAGTTTTATTTGCAGATGTTTAAAGACTGCTCCATGCATCATATAAACCTCTTTTTCATCTTTTACTTATCAAGCTCCTCTTCCCAAAGGCGATGAAAGATCTGTGAAAATAATTCCTTGAAAAATTCTGTTCAAGTGCACTTGCCACATCTCCTTCATCATGGCTCCAAGTCCTTGCTATATCATTTAGGAACTATTATCTAATCAATTACCTCAGTGAAATCACTCGTGATCGTTTTACACTTCTTCTCATTCATGAAACTGGCCACATGAATTTGGTATCGGGCTGACTCCGTCCATGGCTTAAAGCTCACAAGCAGAGTTGTGTCATCTAGACTTTTGCCTCGGATCTTGGGCTCCCACAGGCTGCCTGGAAGTAGGACACATATGCTCATCTTTCTCAGCTGTCGAAAATATTTCGGAGCACTTGTGTCTACTTGACTCAAACAGAATATTTTTTACCTGTGTTTATACATGGGATGGTTCTTTTCATTAGAGAGTCCTTGCAGTCTGCAAGAAAGACCATGAGTGACTAGTCAGAAACACTGTACATGCATTTAGGAAAATTCTCACACATTTTCTCATCAGAAGCCAGACACCTAACTAAGCCCTCACTGAGGAGTAAAGATCTTTGCTCATCAGAAGCCAGACACCTAACTAAGCCCTCACTGAGGAGTAAAGATCTTTGCTCCAAAGCAGCAGCAAAGTTCTGCAACAGAATAGTGTTGGTTTCCAATGTATAAACTGGCTCCTCCAGTGACGTTATGGTGTTTGGGTTGTTTTTCAGAACAGAGATAATAAGAAAATATTGAACACTTTTAATAGTTTCTGTAACAGTAATATTTGACAATCCTTGCTAACGTAAGACTGGTGCAGAGAGGGTCATAATGGAATGAAAACTTCATTTTGACCTCTGGATCTTGAGAGCATCAGAGCAATAAATTCCTCCAAAAGCATTCTGCTCCAGGAAAACTCAGAGGATGCAATCTTTTTTTTATCTCAAAACACTCTTCCACATTCATAATTCTCTTTCATTTAGGAGATTGGCCCTGCTCTTTGGGACTTTTTCCAGAGTCAAATGCAGAGTTACACATTCAACACATAGCAAGGTAGGATTCACAAGTCTCAGCCTAAACTATGACTGTCCTCCAGGGTTTGGACACAAAGGAACAACAGGCTGCCTAAACAGGTGAAAGCAAACATTACATTTACAGTGCCCCTGTAATTCACACATAAGTTCTAATCAGCAAAGCTCCCGGCAGCTGCTGAGCTCAACACAATGCATTAGGTTGCTGAAGAGGAGGATAAAAGCCAGGAAGTTCTCAGTATGATCAGGTATAAGAATGGAGAACTGAAAAAAGGTGTCCCCTTCTCCTTTTCCAGCTCACACTTGACACACCATATACTTTGCCATTTTACAACTACAAAGTCATTAAGCAAATAAGAAGAAAGTCATGAATCAGTTTTCAAGCTGACAAGTGACAGTTTTCAAGTGACAAATATTTATAAGTGACAAAAATTTATAAACTAGTCAAGGTAGCCAGAGGGCACTGCAGATGCTCAGTATCTTTAGGGAAAACAATAAAAATCCTTTTTAGTAACAGGAGATTTTTCACATACTCAAGAAAGGTCAGGCATTCAGCTTTATCTAGTTTCTTGGTAAATTATGCCTAACTGTACCTTTGAAATCAAACTTCGACTTATTAAATTCCAGGTATGTGAAGCCGAACTTTACTACTCCTGATCCTGAAGCAGAGGGGCAACTTTGGATGATATAAAATTCAGTGAAAACAACAGCAATAGCTTGCAGAGAGTATGAAAGATGTCTCTACAGTCCCAGTCATGTAGATGGAATATCTTGGTCTGCTCCACCGGTGAACATTTCAGCAACGTAGACCCAAGAGGTGTAAATTCTCTTCAGAGAGCCCTTATACTACCTTTCAAGTGTAAATTATTAACGTATCTTTAAAGCTGTAGCAGAATTCTTACAAATGCAATTTCTCAGAACTCAGAGTCACAAGTCTAAGGCTTTGTCCAGCTTTCTAGAGAGCACACAAAATTTTACACAAAAGTGTCTTCCACATAACTACAGTAAACCAGAATCAAAGGGTCTACCCATCCCAGAATAGTCCCTCCACACGTGCCTTATTCCAATCAGAGATTTGACAAACCTCTGGACACAGGATCCCAGACACAAAGATGGTGGCTTGCAGCACAAACAATACGTACATTTTTGATAGGTACCAACAAGGGTATTTTAGATAAGGCTACCACCATGGACTTAAACTGCAATATGCAGAAAGGACAACATTTTTTTTTTTAATAAGAATGTCACTTTATTGCTCATCTGGAAAAAAACCCTGACCCACAGGGCCACAAACCATCACAGTGCTAAGCTCAAGGCCTAAGCCAACTAGAACATTTCTTACCAGGAATCGTGAGAGACTTGGACTTGCAATTATAGTCTCCATTTACAGTCAGTTTGGGCAGGTGGTAGACAGTCACTTGGTAAGCCTGGCCAGGTTCCACTTCAAAACGGTCAAAAGCAAAATTCCACTGAAAACAAACCATATTCACAAGGACTTAAAATGAGAATGTTCTGAAATTAACAGCTGACTTAGCCCTGTTCCACTCTGTTCCCTCATCCTACATGATGCTTTTTCTGAAGCTTGACTATAAGAAAAAATGAACAAGTGTAATAAAGGTACCATTCCCTTGGTCTGTCCCAAATTCACCTGTTTGGAGTGAGAGAAGTGCAGTTATTTATTGAGACTGCTGAGCTGACAACAGTCTTTGCCAAACAACTGTGTGCAGTTTCCAGTGAATTACACGCTGAACTGAAAGGAGATTAGGCTAAAATAAGTAGTTTCGAGACTGAAGTTTTAGTCTAGTATGAATCTCGCAGTGCAAGTACAAGCATTAGGAATTGCACTTACACATATATAGTTCTAAATCTGGCCATTCCATTACAGATCTTTTTAAGTTGATATTGTTTTCCACATCAACAATGCTGTGCAAACTCTAAGAGACGCACTAGCTCCACGTGGTAAGCTAACTATGGCCAAATTCTGCACAGTAAGCAAATAAACTCCAGATTCCTATTGTTCATAAAGAGAGCATTTATTTCTGACAAGTTTCCTACACTGAGTGTAAGCTGAAGGAGCAACCCCCAAAGTTGGTGCTTTCCCCTAAAGCAAGAGAATACAAGCAGTAAAAGAAAGGACCGAGTTAAGGCTATATCACAGCTGTCCAGTAGAATGGAAAAAACTCCTACAATTATTTGCTTTAAAGAACATCCAGAACAATGACACTGAAAGCATCCACTCCTAAAACTTGAAGGACGGGAAGAGTAGGAGAGAAACCAAGGTAAGTAAGCAGCTTGTACAGATACACACAAGTGTAAAAGAAATTGAAAACAACAGCCGGTCTCAAGCCCAATACCTTGATTGTTTCATTAACTCTTCTAACCAGCCGATACTTTAATTGATAACCTTGCTGTGTGACAGTGAAAGCAGAAACAAACCCAAGGACCAGAAGAAGTAGTTTACAGCCCTTTGCACTCACCCGGCCTCCATCCGGACGGACTTGAAGCGTCAAGTTGTTCTGAAAGTCAAATTGGGCGCAGATCTGTAGATTGCTGTTCACTTGCATCACAGCCAGCTCTGCCCCTTGGAGATACTGGATGCTAGCTGCAGGCACAGGGACAGAGAGAGATGCCTGTCTTTTCCTGTCATCTACATCTGTAGAGGTTGCAACCACCCCCAAGATTACTGTTGTGCCCAGCCTTGTCACAGCCTGACTCCTTTGAAAAAGCTGGGGATTGCAACACAAAAACAACTGGCCATGAAAAAAGTGAACACGCAGAGTCAACTAACACAATTTTCAGCTTAAAAGTCACTACGTGGCAAGAGCTCCTTCCGTGCAAACGAATGGGCAGAGTAGAAGACAACTTCACTCTTCCAGATACCCTGGCAGTTCCACAGGTTCAGTGTTGTGTTTACCTGGGTCTCTTGAGACTGTTTCTGGTAGTTTGGGCACTAAAGCAAATACAGTTTTATTTTGGTACAGACAATCTCAGTGAGACGGTTTATAACCATAGCTATGCAAAATGACTGGGTTACTGGAGTCACACCTGCTACTATGCTACTACAGCTGTATTGAGGTAACTCTATACAGCCCTCGGACACAGGCACTGCAGAAGGAAGAAATGAATGAGTTTAATTCTGTCTTGGATCAGTGCAAAACCCTGGTCAAGAACATGCAAGGGAAATGTTATATACAAATAAGCAAATATATTTGGAGAGTGAAGAAAACTTAACTTACTGGTACCCATTTAGGCTTCAGCAATGACACAATGATTTATCAAGACACAGGTGCATATGGGAAATCTAAGTTACATGGACTAGATTACCTGAAATGTAAAGAACTTGCACTGGACTAACAGCTCACAATTTATTTGTGTGGTCTCGAGTTAACTGTTATTTGTTCAGTTTGCAGATTTAGTTCCCCTGCACGAGATTGCTGCCGTTGTTACTACGCCTTGAAAAGGCAATGCTTGCAGTGTGAACCTTCTTTCTCCACTCACTACTGTGGGAAACGTGTGATTTGCTTTTCCCATTTTAAATGTCATTATCCCGTACTGGTGGAAACTTTTTTTTTTAAACTTTTGAATACTCAGCACCCCCAAAGCCCCGATCCAGTCACCAAGAAAACTCGAAAAAACATGCCTCAAATCTAACTAAACGAAGCAGCCAAACCCACAGATTTCAAGGATCTGCTTTCTTGACCAGATCACTACAAATCTTGGAAGTTAGAATTCTCTTCCCTCTCCTTACTGGGTCACACATAATTCCTCTGCTCCATGTTGATAGCACACAACTGCCACTTACCATCAGTGGCCACTTCCCATTCAATCTGGAGCACAGGTACCAGTTTTCCATCCTCCTGACGGAAAACATCAGAAGAGACATTGAGACTGCTCGGAGCAGATGGAGTCCAGGTGGAACCCAGCAGCCAGCTCGTCTCCATGCACGTACCTGGTCAGCAAAGGAAGCACACCATTCAGAGCACGGCTGAGGAAGCTCTGCTAAATTGCCATTGCGATCTGCCCTTTGGGTCAGGGTCACACAGAGGACAAAACTGGGTGACAAGACTGCTTCACAATTCAGAGAGGCAGTTTTTTGCATGCAAATACTTTAGTAATTGCCTGTAATGATCTGAACTCATTCTAGTAACTTACAGTTCCTTTTATATTTTTTCCTTAAAATCTATTAATAATTACCACAATCAACGTAATCAGGTTTAACAGGTCAAGTAAGTTTACTCTGTCTCCTGCAGCAGTTCATACTTTCCTGCTGAAACACACCCATACTAGAAGACTAGCACTAATCTCCAGCCTTCCAATGATAAGAAGTCTGTCAGATAACTATTGGAACAATTTCCCTGGGCAATTATTTTGTTTAAAAGCTGCCTTAATTCTAACTTGAATATAAATCTGAATTTAGCTTCCAACAAGTGCTTGTTATGCCTTTCCTAAACTAATGAGCTCTCTGGGCAGAGAAATAATACTGCCACTCGGTGAAGCATTAGGGAAAACTGGTCCTGTAATCTCAGCAGAAAATGAAATCAGGTATGACAGACATTAGGCAGACATTTGACTTATCACAGCATATTAAAAATAGCTCTGCTGAATATCAGTGAAGCACAAACATAGGAAGAACAAGGCTGATAAATCAAGGACGAGGTGCAAATGGAAAATCATTACTGTTTTGAAAGTTTTAAATAGCTCCGTGGGAGAGAATGTACGCTCAATGGTATGCATTTTTCTAAAGAAATATCAACAATTGTGAAGTAAATAAAACAGCTGATGATAGAGCATATGACAACCGCCAGACTTGGGGGAAGGAGAAGCCAGAACTTTCAGTAAAAACAAATCGAAGTCACTTTGTATACTGGACCCAGTCAACAAAACACTTCTTGACACATTGTAACGTGCGTCTAAGCCCATGTAGTATAGGCTGTTACTTATCTAATGAGAAATTAAACGGTATTTATTTGTAACAGCTCTGCTGAAAAGCTACTGAACATGAGCTGTGCCATGCAAGCCTTCAATCATATGAATAGGCTAGGGTGATCTCTGAATATATCAAAAAAGAAGCTTGTTATTCTTTAGCTACTTGTGGCATCCACCCTAAATCAGTGCAATATTGAAAAGAGAATAATGAACAGCAAGACAATAAATTTATAGATTGAACTCCTCAAATGCAAAACATGTTTTGCTGCTGGTTTCAACCGAGAGAAACTCATGCTGCTAACAAAAAATTACTCGTGGCTACATTTTCCACTTAATTCCCTTGCATGAGTTCAAACAATCACAGGGCTATGGGATAATTTGGTTCAGAAAATTACTTTTCCTTGGCGGGCTACTCTGGCAGGCAGAGCTCAATGCAGTGGCTCAGCTGGCTGCTTCCAGGGACATAGGTGAGAACAGCATCTTCCCCCAACAGTTTGCCATTACCCAACGTGTGGTCAGGCTCCCCAAAGTATACTTGCAGTCTTTTTTGCTGGGTCAGTGATGGGAAAAAAGCGGACACTATCCCTTCTTGTGACAGCATGGTTTTAGGCTTAGGAAGTTATTAGACAGTCCTCAAATGCTCATTCTACCAAAAAATATCTATAGACAATCTGTTAAGATTAAAGTACCTTTCAGAAAAGAGCATACTAAACACTGAAGAAAAAAATTAAAGCAATCTTTCCCCTAGAGCAGAAAAAACCCGAAGAACGATAAGATGTAATTTAAACCATAAAAACAAGAAAAAAAAAACCCCACCAAATATTCAAATAGGGCAGCATTTTAATAGTGGAGCTGCAGTTTGCCTTAGTCATGTTGTCAAGCTGTATTCCAATGGCCGCTTGCCAGTGGGAAACATGATCCTAACCAATCCCACCCAGTCCCTCTCCTGCCAAAAAAAAGTTTAAAATCTGGTTATTTTCAGCATAGTTAGCTCCCTTATCTGACATGCCCAGCGTGGCTACAAAAATACTTGTGCCAGTACAATACAGGGTTGGGCATGGAGGCAGAAATAAGACTGCAGCACAAGGCCAAGGAGTTCTGCAGCACCATCCAGGTGCCTCCATGTACCAAACTGGCAAATACAGAATATTCTTTTTTTAAAAGTATTTTAGCCATAATTATACCAGAGGCGTTTCAAAATGTGTGCCATTGCTAAGACTTGACCCCTTACACCTGATAGGTTCATTACACAGTGGGACTTACAGTTAACTCTAGCTTACTTTTCCAATTAGAAGCAACATTTAGGTTAGAAAAGACCTTTAAGATACAGTTAAATTCACTACACTTTGCCAAAAAATTTACATTAATTGCTCTCAGCTACACTCCTTTATGCCTCTTTTAAAAACTCTAGTTCATATATTAATTTTTCATCAAGTACTATCATAGACAGAATAGGTGGTAATGAACATTTACTGACAAAATTACCCTAATGGTGTCATTTCTTTAAAAACCGACCTTTAAACAGAAACTAAAGTTGGGTTGTGTTCCACCCAGTCTCAAACTCTATCCTGAGAAAATTTTCCATTCCTCTTTTAGCTGGAGATGATTATGGATCAAACCAAAAACTCCCCAAGTAAGGCACAGAGTGCTTCTCTCTCTGATTCTAGCAGGATGAATTTGCTGTATGAACCCAGACTAAAAAAACATTAAAGCATCATTCAATGAGGAAACCACAAGGAATATAAAAAAATACTTACTGCTTCTTACAAGGCAGTTTAAATCCTGTGAAGGGAAAGAAACAAGAACATTATTTTCATAACACAAACTGGATTGACAGTAATTTGCTCTTGCTTGATGGCAGGAAGAAAACGAATAGTGAATAGCAATAGACCCTAACTGGAAGAATTAAACGTTAGGAAACATTGGTTTTCTGATTAACAACTTCGTGCAAAGCACAGAGAGTATGAAACTTGTACACTCCTGAACTGCATATGCCACAGCAGTAGTTGCAATAACGAAAAGAAATTAAAGAGAGGCAAAACCGCAAGATGATGATAGTAAAAACCTTCCAGAATCCAGGACTATGAAAATAGAGACCAGCGTGACACGAAAAAATGCTTCAAGCAGATGGGGTATGTTTTTTTAAACACTACTGGTTGAAAATACTGGTACTCAGCAGTGATCATGCTGGTAATGCTTGAGAGGTCAAAGCCCATCTGACTGGAGGTGTGAGCTCTCTGCAGTCAGGCTGGCCACTGAGTCCTGGGTTATGTGCTGCCTGCTGAGGCAGGCAGGCCCCAAACTCTTACGGCTGCTGGACTTCTTCCTGATGCCACCCAAGTAGTAGGGAAGCAAAAAGCTAGCATTTAGTAAGTTCCAGGCTGGAAAGTAGGATTTGGTGATTAGTTTCTAGAAACATAATTGAAAGGTGATCCAAGAAGGAAAAAAAAATAATAAGAATCACGCTAAGGATAAAGATGCCCTGAATATAAAGAAACTACCAGCAGTGAGGTGGGCTCTGCCTGGCTTCTCTTAGGTGCACTTTATTTTCACTGGAAGACCCCCACAGTCATCAGGAAAAAGCATATAAGCTTGCTTGGTTAACGTGCTGCAAAATCCTAGCAATGAGGAAGTCTGAAGTTTTCACTGACTTAGTAAATCAAGATGAAGGCAAGTTTCTCCCACTTGTTTCCTCTGCCTTGACATATCAACGTTGGCTATTGTTATCACACAGTTGCCACAATATAATTCATTCCAAGGTTTTTAACTTCTCTGCAACCTGTTAAGGTCAGATGCAAGTGTATTTGGGGTTCAGTTTATGAATGCGGCACCGTCATGGGTTGTAATTACATTTTCAGGAGTGAATGCTTGAAAAAGCCAACTGTGCCTTTCAGTAGCGAGGTACCTTTCACTATTTCTGTTGTGCTCAAAAGGTCAAAAGTCACAACTATGGGAAATTAACCTGATCAGCTGGCATATAAACACCACTTTAGTCCAAACTGTCTCTCACAATTATACTGCAGCTAATTATTGCAAACAAACGCATGGACAAATCCTCCATTGAGTATTTATGTCTTGTCAGACTCGAGAAAAACTGGTTACAGGTACAGTTAATAGAATGTTATTGCAACTTTGTACCGCCCAAATCAGGTTTCCTCCCTTCTCACTCTGGAACACACCCATGTAGCATCTGCAACCTAAATCCTTTGATAATGATAAAACCTAGAAAGTCAGCAAGCAAACGCTGATTAAACCAAACCAGAACCAGCTAAACTACAATCACTGAAAAAGAGGAAAATATAAATCATAACTACTGATATGGAAAAGCAGATTAAGCTCTGAAAAAAACCCCTTACTATTAACAGTTCAAATGCTTAATCACACTCTCTCAGGTAGATTATTTAGCATGTCAATTAGCCCATTACACAAACAGGTGCTGTGGTTTTGTCTGGGATGGTGTTAATTCTCTTCCCAGCAGCTGGTACAGAGCTGTGCTTTGGATTTGTGACCAAAATAGTGTTGATAACACAGGGATAGTTTAGTTATTTCTGAACAGTGCTTGCACAGCACCAAGGCATTTCATGTTTCTTAACTGCTCCCGCTAAGCAGATAGGCTGGAGGTACACAAGATGCTGAGAGGGGACACAGCAGGGACAGTTGATCCTAACTGACCACAGTGACACCTCAGACCATAGGATATTGTTCTCAGCATATAAAACTGAGGGAAGAAGGAGGAAAGCAAAGTGATTTGGGGTTACTGCACTTGTCTTCTCAAGTAACTATTATATATGGAGCCTGACTTTCCTGGAGATGACTGAACACCTGCCTGCCATGGGAAGCGCCGAATTAATTCCTTATTTCACTTTGTGTGAGCAGCTTTTGCTTTGTCTATTAAACTGTCTTTATCTCAACCCACAAGTTTTCTTGCTTTTGCCCTTCCAATTCTCTCCCTATACCATGTGTGAAGCTGAGCTGCTGGCTAGGATGAACCTACAACAGGCAACATGGCCAACAGCCATGGCTTTTTGTTTGTAACGTAATGACTTCTGTCAAAACCTAACACTTAATTCATTTTGCCCTTGTTCTGTGGAAGTTACCTGCAATTATTGTGAATTGCATCATGATAAAGCCTTTATATAAATTATAAGGCATTATTTGCTGGAAACACAGCAACATCTGTTTTCCTTTGAGTGCTGGTGCTTTTAATTATTAGCAGATAAGACATGGTTAAATGAGGAAGTGCTGCATTTCCCCTTTTTTGTTTTATGATCAACAGGAACACTGGATTAGCACAGCACATAAATGAGTTCTCTCTTCCTTCAGATCTATTGTTCCAGGTAAAGTGATCGCAATGTTGTTCCCAGTATTGATGAAGCTGGACCCTTTCTGACACTCATTAAAAAGCCAAGAGCTTGATCTGGAGCAGTCAGTCAGTTGATAAGAATTCAGAATGGAAATTTGACAATTAAGGTACCTCTTACCTTTCAATCCTGGGTTTCTACAGGGAAAACCACGTTTTTTTTGGTGTGACATCAACTGTGTTTAGGATTTTGAAGGGGCTATCTACATGGTTTTTCCTATCCCACACTAGCCTGTTTACCTGCTGTGCCAGTAACCTTTTTGATGCATAGCTGACTACGTTTGAGTAATTTAAGCTGCCAGCAGTTAGTTTAGAATTTAGCAAGTTTAGCCCAAGGAGGAATGAATGATTCTCCCACCACATGACAGCCTGCACCAACTCAGTTGTTGGTCCACTCTCTTCCCAGTCCCCAAAACACTATAGAGAGAACCTAAAAGCCAAAAACGCCCAGAACAACAATTCAACCAGTCAGAAAGTCCTTGCTTTTGGCATAAAGAAGCAAAGATAATAGCAAGAGAAGATAAAGCTACAATGCAGGCAGAGATAGAACAACCCCAGAGGACACCTAGAAAGCATCCACCACAAAAATCCTCAACTCCTTTTTGGATACTGCTCAGGTGAACTGGATTGGGCTGAGCCAAGCTGCAGTTGAGGGCACGCTTAAACCAAGAAAGTGTGACTCCAGAGAATTACATTCAAAAGACAGGAAGCAATTAAGGAAAAAGAAAAGTTGGGTTTTGCAGTAAGTCATCCAGTTCCAGATTTGCACAAGGTATCTTCTCAGAACCAGAGGGAATAATTGCTGGCTGTAAAGGTCCAACCAATCCAAAACCTCACTTTGATATGTGGGCTTTTTCAGAGTGCATTAACAAGGCTGTGGTCAGCAGAAGTACTTAGCTTAGCTTCCCCACCTGAGTAAGCACACATTTAGACTGTACAATAAAATTACAGCAATGACTGTTTCTGCTTGCCCACATAAATCTAGAACCATGTTAAGAAGCATTGACAGAATGAAGATGTGTGTCTACCCACACACAAGAAGTGGACAAATGGGAGGAAAAGAAACAAAAATGAAGAGCTCTGCAGAAAAGCTGAAGATGGGCCTTGAGACAGGTGACATGTTCTGCATGTTACAAATTGCTATGTTCTGTTCTCACCAGCTTGCTTTGCTTTTTCAGGCCCAACAAGCAAAGCTGCATGCAGGGGAGGCATAAATATGAAAATAAGACCATTGTGAGGTGATGTGAAAAATTATTACCAAGGAGGACAGTTATAATCAAACTGACCCTTCATATTTACTTGCCATATTTTCACAGAAAGCTAAGCAAATGTTTCTTTCACTCTTTTTTTCCCCCAATATTTTTCTTGCTTTTAACATCAAAAAGCAATAGACCATATGCCATGGGGAATCATACGTATCTGAGAAAATAATAGGAAATTGGTTAACAGCACTATAACAAGTCAATTAAATTAATAAGAGGCCAAGATTTCCCAGCAGGATGCTGTGTCAACTAGCAAGAAACTGCCATGAGCTGGGCAAGTGTCCAGTTTTCCTTTAAAGAGCAGATGCTGAATGGGAAGGACTCCAGCTTTCCAAAATCTGCCTCTTGCCTATGAGCCGTTTTACATATCTTCTGAAGACTGGAAGATTTGAAGTTTACTACAGTTTCCCTTTCCCGATTTCTAGTTTAAAGAAGCATGTTACAGGAATAATTGCTGAAAAAAAAAAATATTTAAGGCTGGTAAGAAACAACCATTTTCTACAAATTTATTTTGATTTTTAAAGCCTTTTTCTCTATAGTTGCTAAGTTTTTGTTTGTTTGTTTGTTTGTTTGTTTTTTTCTTGTCCTGGTAAATTCTAACCAAAATCAAATCCAAACTCAAAAGTTGAAGCTTCTTCACAAAAATCTGTTTTCAAGTTTTCTTTGTCATGTTCTGTTATGTTTTGATCACTTTTCATGCTGAAGTTTGGTAGTTTATACAATTAATTCTCTTCATGCCAAGAAGTCTAGAGTTATTTTAGTAGCACTAAGCAAGATCATAGTTTACAGTAACACCCTACACAAAAAAAAGATGCCACGGAGGGGAATGAAAGACGTCAGCCAATAGCAAGGGCAAAATGATCACATTTGTAAAGGAAGGCTGTGAAAAGTCTTCCTCACTTGCACCACCACCACTTGTCTTCACGAGAGACCTTACATCGGTTCTTCTCCAGAGACTTTTAGCGAATATCCATCAAGCTGGCAAGAGAGATTTCAAAGAGCAAGCCACATACACCTATCCTGCCCCTCTAAAGATGTCAGGGTTAGAAACACTGCATTCCTCCAGGACACCAAGGCATGCATCAGTTAAGGGCCAGTGACTGTACACAGTGATTTAATACTTGATGATGAACAACCAGACAGATACTTCAGCCATATTATGTTTTCCCCTGTACATAGAAAATCCCAACTCCGCCTCTCTGCAGATGGCATTCAAATAAAAGTTACTAGAAGGAACTGGATTTGCAGCTGTGCTATCCAGCCTTACAGCTAAGCAGGTTTAATGCAGTAGTAGTGAACAAGGCCCATTAAGTGCATTTGTTGGCATTCTAATCAGATGAGCTGTTAAGGAGCATGTAGTTTTACTTTTGCAATTTACAGGTGTCTACCGATACTGATATGACATTCCCCCCTCTCTCCATCTCCAAAACAGCCTCTGCCACATGACAGTTTTGATAATAACACAGTTGCTCACCCTGACCTACTCCAAAGCTGAGAAACAGCAGCCTGAGTGTGGTGGGTTAGAGAAGGCACGTGGGTCTCACCAATCCTGCTCAGCAACAGCTTCTCTTTTGAGCTACACTTCACTAACTCATCAGAAGGGTTACTGACTCATCCTCTGAACACAGTGCAACGGACAGAAAGGGAAGGGGAAATGGTTTTCAACTGTCACAGATTCAGTTGACGGTACTTTTTTTTTTTTTTTTTCTATAAGTGCCAGCAGCTTTGCAATTGCTTTGAAAGAGGCTGCTTGTGGGCTTAAGCCAACTCTTCCCCCCCCCCCCCCCGCCGCCTCTTTGTCTGCATTTTAGACAAGGGCTTATTGGAAGAAAAGGCCACAGTAGCAGGGCTTATACATTCACTGATCTATGAGCACACCCAGAGTGCAGGGCAACACATTTCCTCAGTGAAAGCTGGCGAACTCTTCACCAAGCTACTGCAGTTCACATGCCCTGAAACAAGAGGTACAGGCAGGAAGGTACAAGAGGTACAGCCAAAGCCCAAGCATCCAAGGAGTCACCAAAACTTGATATAATGCATTCCTCTCAAGCTCTGTGTGACTAACAATATTTGGGATACCCAGGGTTATGTTAGATGCCTAAGCAGTATTTTAACGTTCTCTTTCCCTTTTGCTAAGATTTTGCATTTTATAACTCCGCAATGCCAAGCCCCAAGTAAAATTGCAGAAGTGATCTGTTTTCTTTGGGTATTTTTACACAGGAGTGAAGGAAGGCAGCAGAGCAGAGGTCAGGTAAAACAGAGGAAAGTATATGGTCAAGCATTAGGAAAGGAGGCAGAACAGACAAAAGATAGGAAACGTGTACGGGAAAAGGTACAGAAACTTTCACGTCAATTGACACATTTTGGTTTACATATGTCTATGGCTTCACATCTGACTATCTGCCTTTACTAGACTGCCAAGAGTGCATCATGACATAGAAAACAGCTGCCCATCACCCTGCTTATGCATGCACCACTACTGCTAACAGAAACTGGATCTCTCTCTCCTTCTACACAGGCTTTCCATGTATCTAAGACAAAAAAAAAAAAAAAAAAAGCAAATAGAAAACCCCAAACCAACAACCCAACCAATCAAAAGACCAAACAAACCTCTAAAACCCCAAGAAAGAGACATCAGTTAGCAGTTCAAACTTCGGGGTGCCCAAGTTAGCTTCTTTATAAATATACTTCATCTTCTCCTCTCACTCTTGTATCCTCTCCGGCTGGGAGAGGAGGCAATCAAAATCTGATTTTTCAAGAATTTACGTTTGTTTACCTACTCCTTCAAGCAGAGATTCCCTGCTTCCTCCTAAAACCCCCTCGGCCGCAAGAAACAGATTAAAACATTTAGGACATTAGGCAACTCCAGCTCTTAGCAAAGACTCACATCCTGCTCGCTAACTTCGGGCGATTTTAGCCAATCTTAGCCCCCAGACACAGCTTCCCACAAAGATGTCAACGAACGGGCGTTTCCTGGCAGCTGTCAAGACAGCCAGGACAACTCTGCGGCGTTTATAATTCAAGTTTAACACGAAGCTAATGCAGTTGTGCGTTACGCACAGTCGCTTTGATTGCGCACAGCCCACATCAGGGCCAAACCGTACAAAAAAAAAACCCAAAAAACCCCAAGCACCGGGACTTCACCGAGCAACAACACAGCGTGGCCACAAGGATGAGGTCAGCAGCAACAGCGCAACCGTAACCGCCACCGACCTCGGAGGTGCCCCCGGGCACTCGTCGCCGGCTGCCCTCGAGGGCTCGACACACCGCTGAGCACGGCATCCCGCACCCCGGGGGCCGCTGCGGCGGGGAAGCCGTGCCCTCGCCTGCCTCCTGCCTCCTGCCGCCTCGTGCCCGTGCGGACCACGCGCCGCGCGTCGGGCTCCCCCCCACCCCCCCCCCCCCCCCCCCCCCCCCCNTGCCCGGCCCCGCAGCTCGGCCGGCCGGCCGGCCGGCTCCACCGAGCTCCTCGGCGCTGCTGACCCCCGCCGCGCTTACCGGCTGGGAGCAGGTGAAAGGCGGCGCGGCGCCCAGCAGCAGGCGCAAGGCCGCGGCGGTGGGAGCGACAGGGAAGACGAGGAGGAGCAGAAGCGGCAGCCGCCGCGGCGCCGCGCCCGCCATGGCCGTAGCCCGACCGACAGCGCTCCGGGGCTTCCGCACTCCGACCTGGGCGCGGGGCGGCGCCGGCCTCACCTGAGGAGGGGCCGCCGCGCCGNCGCCCAGTCGGCCGCTTGGCTTGGGGGAGTGTCCTCGGCGGTCCCGTTCTGCTGTGAGCCCCGAGGAGCTCCTGACGGGAGGGAGGGGCGGCTCCGCTGGAGACAGCTCCGTGGGCAGAGGTCGGGGCCGAGAAGCCGAACCTGCTTTTAACTTCGTGTTCACGAGTAACCGGAGCGGCTCCCGGCGCCTCCGGAGTGCTCATCCTCTCCGGTGCACTCGTCTGGCTTCGGATGAATACCGTGGGCATCCAAACCTGACATCAGTGGTGGTCTGAAACTGCACGATAATAAACCATTACAGATGTACGCTGTAATGTTACCTTGGGGGGAGACTGTTCTTAATGCATCCGATTCACACGGGGCTGCGCAAACCTTTTACCCGTTCCTGGTGCTCACAGGGTTTCACGAAGCTTCCCCCTCTCTCACGATTTCACGCCGCTCACACTGCAGCATGCTCGCAGCCGGCTTTCACCCGTTTGGGGATATTGTGTTTTTTTTGGCCTTGGTTTTCACCTCATAGTTCTCACATAAAGCTGTAGCCCAGCCCCAGGGAACTGAGACTGAATTTCTGGCTCAGCGGGTGTTTTCAAGCACAGCAGAACCGTTGGCTGGGCTTCAGCTGACAGCCACAAGGTGGTTTGGTGTGGTTTTGTGGCGGTAAACGTCTGACTGAGGGCTGGTCTGAGCCTGAAGATGATGAGGTTTCTGGTGATCGTTCTGCCTCACGCTGGTGACATCCACAGGTTTTAGTCACCTCCTGGCTTTTACCATCTTGCAACACCACTGATTAATAATAGTAGCAGCTTTAACAAAACATTTGTGTGCAAGTCAGGGGAAAAAAAAAACCCATGTAATTGAAGAAAAATATTTTTTTCCTTTAAACATTATTTTCCTCAATCTTATACCAACATACTTGACTGAGTACACTATGATTTATAGTGCTGTGACAGGAAATAGAGTGCTCAGCTGGCACTACGGCGTAATTGCTTGATAGCCCCGGTAGAACAAATTTATTCCATCAAAAAGCAAGCGTGTGGTTTGTTACTCGTTCCCATTAACTTCATGGCTTATGCAGATACTAATTACGCTGTATTTAAACTCTGGGCATTCATTTTTTTGTTGCCCTTGCTTGGTAAAAAAAAAAAACGAATCCTGTGGTGAAAATGTTAAGTGTGTGGTTACGTGTGAGTCACACTTTGGATGTCATGATATGGCAGAATTTCTGTAGCGAGAGAAGTACGGAGAGCGATTGGGTTTCCCAAGTTACTGTTTAACAGGGCAGGCTGTGACTGTCCACGACTGCTCTGCAGCCCCTTAAATACGCTACAGAGAGCTCACGAATGGCAGCGAGACAGCCAGCGGGAAACAAGGAGCTGCGGGAAGCTGTTTGATTTTTTTTTTTTTCCCAGCTGCTGCTGAGAGAAAGAAGCAACGTCAAAGGAGTTCTGATAACATTTACAATATTAAACAAATCTGGACATTGTTTAGAAATTTATTAGCAATTTTAAAATAACATCATTCCTTAGATAAAAATGCAATCTTACAGGAATATACATTTGTCCCACACAGAGATGACCCTATAGCTCACTGGCGGGCCATTCGCTCTAACTTTCCTCTGTTGATTTTAAAACGTGCGAGAGGGCAAGACGGACTCTGGCACTGATGACAGGCTTACATGACGGTTACAAACTGTACAGCATTATTTACAAAAGCATTTCTGTGGGTTCATGAAAACTATAAAATTGTGGAAGGAGGTAAAGAATCGAGATGGGGAAGGTGGAGGTGCAAGGGAGGGCTGGGAGGGTGGGCAGGGGCTGTAGGGAGGAGTGGGTGAGGAGGTTTATATCTGGACTGATTTATAGTTGAGAGAGGTCATTTTACAGCTCTGGGCAATTCAAATGAAGGCAAAACACTTATATTTATCAACATTTATAGCTGATGATCAGAGCAGGAAATGGTGCTCCAGGGCCTGAACTTAAGAGGTGCTAAGGAACCTCATCTTCCCTGAAGTCACTGGGAAACACAGGTATGCAGTACCTTGCCGGGCCAGACCCAAACCATGCAGATGCAGGCCAGATACAGTACCGCCCCCCTAGTCCTTAAACAGTTTTGATCCTGCAGTGCTCAGTCATTGGTGCTGATGTGAATTCAGACTGAGTGACAGATCAGCTCCTAAATTACACTTTCGCTCCTGAAACTGGATTAGATGCCAACCACTTTTGTCAGAACTCACCCAAAGTGATTTATTCCTTGCTCTACCAAGCGGCAATTGTTTGGAGGGAGATTTCGTCATTCGGAATTGATTTTTAAGGCAGTTTTAAAAGTATCTCCCTCCACCTCGCCTTTTTTTTTTTCCTGTTGAGTGATGCAGCAATGTTTGTCAAGGAGATATTTACAATCTCACTCCTCCTCTGAAATCTTCCCACATTCAAACTGTCAAGACTGAATAAGCCTGAACCAATCGCTTCTACGAGAAATCATAAAGTTGATGATGTTTAGGTAGTATTGGCTGCCAGTCTACCTAGGTGCCAGGCAAAATGCAAAACGCAATGGAAAACTACAGATATTTCATCGTCCCAACAACAAAGCTAATGAATGGCGTCTGAGTTTGTGAGTCTGTCTTGAATAGGAAAAGGCTTTGGAAAAGGGCCATTTGAACACTGGCAGAAAAAAACAAACCCTGTTGTTGGGTGGAGTGACGCCTGCTCTCGCCTGGGCCTGCCCCTACAGCCGCTAACCCTGGCCTAATGCAAGAGCCAGGCGGAATGCCGTGAACTTCAGGCTGCCGGCGTTGGGGCTGGCTGTGTGACTTGGGGTAGGCAAAAAAAAACAACAGCTTGGGAGTGTGGAGACGAGCTCCTGGTCATGCCTAACTAAGCCCTTGGTAATGCTAGTGAAGATTCCCTTATTATGTCAGTCATTGGTGCTGCTCCTCTCAATTAGCCCTTTAGAAAGGGACTTGATTAAGTTGCCTAATTGTCTCCTGCCACCTGAGATCTCTGCCATTCATGTGGGGCGGGTAGCTGTGACACCAGCTGTGGGTAGGAGTTGTGCCATTCTGGACTAGCAGCTGCAGGCCGGGCAGAATATCATAGGGTATCTCAAGGGGCAGTAGATGCCCACATTTAGGCAACTGAGTCGAGCCCTGTGCCCCTAAAGAAGGCCTGTTTTTTTACGCTAAAGTGTTAACAGTTAAGTCCTCTGTAAGAGGCAGGGGAAGAATGGATGATTTAACTAGAACACTAAAGTTTGTATCAGAAAGATTTGGTTTTTGTGGTTTGGTTTGTTTTTTTTTTCTTGTAGGTTTTTTTGTTTGTTTGTTTTTCTTTTAATTCCAGTGTGATGCTACTGACTTCTCTGAAAGCAACTGTATCCCAGTCTGTCTTCAATACAGGAAGTACAGTCTCAGCTGTGCTTATGACCTCACCCGCCCCTACCTCAAGGTGCTGCAGCAGCAAGGCCATAGTGGATTCAGCTGTCCAGAAACAATGCAGCAGCAGGGAGCAAAGCTCCATGAACTGAGATCCCATTGGAAGCCTTCCAGATCCCTTGGCTTGCTAACCCAGAATAAAACTTGAAAAACTGCAACATTCAAAAGAAGAAAAATATAAACCCCATGAAGCTATTGAAATTAACATTTCTTAGACTTCTTTGGAGAGGAAAATAAATGGAGGAAAGATATAGCCAAATTTTTCTGGGCCCTGTTCTGTTTTCCACATTCTTTGCATTAATACAAGCTCCTTGGCCTCTAGTGCCCACCAGCCTCAGGTGAGCAAGGTGGGAACTGGGGCTTCTGACACCTTGGAATATTTTCTTTACAAGCACCACAGTTTTCATTACTGGAACCGACAAAATCTCACCGCTATCGGAAGGCTGCAACTGGATTCTACTTAATTTATCAGCTTCGTTGTGCTCCATATTCCCCATTCAGTGTTCCTCCCCCCCACCCTGCCCGTGCCACGGGGGACAATCACAACGGCACTGTGCTTATATCTTAGACTACTCAGTTCTGTCTCAGTAGGGCTGCTTCACTTCAGCTCACTGGACCAGTGGGTTCGTATAAGTACGAAGCAAGGCCTCCGACTTCTTCTATGACACAGGTGAACAACCCCACGGGCTCACCGTGCTGTCACCTCATACGATTGTGTCTGTGTGCAAACGCGCATACATTTCATACAGCAATCTGAAACTATCAGGCAGAAAAGACACAGGAGCCTGGCTGAGACCCATACAACTGTTATATTGGCGTCAGTCTAAAGAAAGCAATGATACATTGCTTTGGAAATTATCAAGAAATGTAAAAAATGCATTTGCCCTTTTCTTGTTGTTGTTGTTGTCATCGTTGTCGTAGTCATCAGGGGCAGGGTTCAGAAAACAAAGCAGAAACAGATGCAATTCTGTACATGGTGCCTCTATGGCTGTCCCTCCGTGCTGGGGTGGGCTGGGCAGGGTATTAAAACAGGCGGGATCCCTGCAGTAGCAGCAGCATCTACACCATCATTGTTCGCATGTCCAGCTGAAGAGGCGGATGATGCAGAAAAGGTCTGTGGATAATGAAACTCCAGCTCTGGATCATGAGTTCCACTTTCTCCCCCGTCACGTCAGCCACACAGAAATAAAGAAGAAAAAAAGAAATGCACCTGATGAGGCTGGCCCAGTACTGCCTGGAATCATGAGCAGGAGTGATACAGGGAGGAGGTTTGTTGTTTTATAAGAAACGTCTTTAGTCTGCAGTGTACTCTTGCAAGTCAGAAATGCTCAGTGGCAAACAGCAGATCCTTTTCCCCTTTCTTTCCTTTCTTTCCATGACATTCCTCAGCCGTCAGTTCCTTCAAAGCTTCCATCCGCAGTGCAGTGATCGTGCCTACAATCTGTTCCCATACACAGGGAAAGGACGACACTCCAGGAAATAACCCTGTCCCCACCTTCCCACCGTCCCCCAGACTCTACCTCAGCTGAAGGAGGCAGTAGCTCTTTGCTCAGGCCTATCATAATGTGCACGTTGGAAGTACCTTGGATGATAAAAAAAAAAAAATATGCCACCCTCCCCAGAGAGAGAAATTTGCACAGCCGGCACCAGCAATTACTAAATTTAACACCTGCCCCTCAAACCACAAAAGTCACCTACATTCTTTGCTAGCCACGTGTTCTCTACTCTGAAGGACCTAAGGGGTCTTCCAGCAGACAGCGGGGTTTCCCCTGGCCTCTGGAGGCTCTGACTCCCGAGGGAGTCACAGCTTTCACTGGGAATATGTGGGGCATAATCCTTTCCATCATCTTCCTTCCCATGAAGAAAAATCCTAAAAGAGGATACAGGCTTTCAAGTGTCCAAAATACCTGTTGCCACCACTAATTTAGATCAGGACTTTGTTTCTCAGAGCAGAGAACACCTGTGTCTCCCACTGGGAGGGTCAGATGGACTTTCTAGCAGAAGAAAATGAGACATGGAGCCCTTACACTGATTTAATTTTCAGAAACAGCCAGGTACAGCATTAATTCCTTTCAAGTAGCTTTAGAACACATCAGCACCAGCAGCGGCAAACCCTCACAGGGAGACACACCCGTGTCTGTCTCGATACAGGCACGAGGGATGGAAAGGATGAGACTGACTGACATCAGCTGGTTACTTTCCCCAGGGAAGTCTTGAATTAGGAATTGGATGTCAGGTGGTTGTACAAATGGATTAATATTTCTCTAGTTTGAAAGGATTTGGTGTTTTTTTTTTTTCAATGTACTTTGAGCTGCTACTGGCTCATTCAAAATGCCACTAAAAAAAGAGCACTGTCAAAAATACCCTTTGCTATTTCTGCTTTATGCCCCAGACAATCAAGAAGAAGAAAAAAAAGGGCATTACAAAAATAATATAATCAGTATATGCAATAAATGATCTTCTCAGACGTCTGCAGAAGTTCAAGATTTGAATGAAAGTTTAGCTCTCAGTCAGATCACAGCTCCTAGCTCAGCATTGGTCTGCAAGTTTGTGAACTGTCTTGAGAAGGGAGAAAAAAACAGCAGTAGTCTAGACAAAAATCAGTTGCATAAAATCTAACAATACCTGCCTGGTTTTTCAGCCTCTCTCATGGGTTAGGGCCAAGTATCGGTACGAGGAAAGTCAAGAGAGGCTCACACTCACACTAGGGAAATCTATCTGGGACATGCTGTGCTGCCAGATGTTTTATGACTTAGAGTCTGACCCGTCCACTAAGGTCTGGGAAGAGGGGTGAGACAGTGCATAGGAACACAAAAAAGTCAGCGAACATTTGCCTCTTGATCACACTTCTGCAGTTTTCCTAAGCAACGATCTAGAGCTCTCTCCCTCACTTGACCTCTGTTTTCAGTCCAGACCAGAGTTAGATAATTTCACTCCGATAACAATTCTGCCTCTTGCATTTGCTTATCCCAGGATCCTGCTATAATTGATCAGGGCTATCTATTTCATAAAACAATTCTGAAATCAGATTTTTTTAATCTCTGCTCCCTGAATTACTGGTGCCAGCTGACCATGTAGGATAGATCCAATAAATGGCCTTGGGAGTCTTGCCATCCACGAGTGGGGCAAGACCTTTAGAGAAACTGAGCAAAAGGAAAGAGAACAAAGCCTGAATAAAAAGTCCAGCCTTGGGAAGAAAGTTTCCCTACCAATAAAGTCAGCGTGCATGTTTAAAGGGAGTGAGGAAGAAGGAAAATGAACACAAGATATGCAAAATCAGTAACGTTCAACCTGTCAGTGGATCGCAGAATAGTTACTTACACCAGGTACACTTTGTTCATTGTACAAATTAAAAAAGGAAAAAAAAAAAAAAAAGAAAATAGTACCCCTTTCCCCAACCACACGTAGAAAAGCACTTAAAAGTTCAAAGGTAAAGCTTGGCACATTCCAAATACGAAATGATTCACTTGACATGCAGCAAAATATACAAGGTGTGATTCTTTTTTTTTCTTATTTTTTTTTCTAAACAAACTTAATTCAATTTGTTATCTTTGCTTGGCACAATTGCAATTCATTTTAAAAAAATAGTCGAAAAATACTGAATTCAAGTATAACGGTTTCTTCAACAGAAACATTATCAATGCAATAAAACATCACACGGAATATATTGAAGCGTAACGCCTTCTGGTTTTTTTTTGTTGTTGTTGTCCCTTCCCCACCCCCTACATTTTTTTTTCTATACAGTGTTAATGCCAACACAACCTACGATTGTATTTTAAAATTAATATTATTGCATTGTTTTTGCATATCTTGTGGAACAGAAAATGCAAAGAGTTACTGATTCCCCTTTCGAAAGCAGAGACAGTGGTTCGTTTTTGCATTCAAATGGCCCCAGATACAGATCTCCTGCAGCTCAAACCAGGTCGTTGGAGAACTGCATGCACTTACAGGCACGCACACACACACACACACAGGGGTGCACGCACGCACGCACGCACACTCGCTCAGTATTGCTCCCACACACACAGATATACTTAGCGCTAAAAAGAACCCAAACCAATCACTCAAATGTGCAAGACTATATCAAGTGCATTGCCTACTACCTTTAAATTATAAAACAACAACAAAAAAAGGAGGCTTCCATTACTAGCAAATAAAACGACAACTTCTCTGTGTACATAATGGTTGGTAAAACTCCTCTATCGTTATACTTCTACCAAATTTCAATGGAGAACCCAACTCCCTCACCCCAGTTTAAATAATACAATGTAATCAAACCAATTTAACATTTGCAAAGGTGAAAAATAAACCAAAACAAAAAGGTAGGTGATTACAAAACGTTGTAAACACTCCCTTCTCCCTCCCTCCAAAAACAATGAAAAAAGAAATTAATAAAACAGTCAAAACAAAAACCGCAACATGCTTTCAAGAAAATACCAAACTGCAAAACAAGGAGAGATCTACACAAGCACCCCAGCACCTCAGTAAGGGCAGGGCAGGGCATGGCAGGGCAGGTGGGTTCAGCCCCGCCACCGCACAGCCTGCTCGCTGCTCTCCCACTGGCTGGCATGCCTGGCTGGCTGAGCTCCGCTTGGTCGGCGGGACGCTGCCCGAGCTCGGATTGGCTGGCAGGTGATTGCTCGAGCTCCGATCGTTTGGCAGCAGTGGCCGCCCGAGTGTGGATTGGTTGGCAGAGGCCGCTGCCTGGGAGTCTCGGCGGGGCTGGGCAGCGCTGCCACCTGCCCCCTCTGGCGCCCTTGGGCTTCTTCTGCTTCCTCCTCCCCTTGGCGGTACGGGAATCCACAGCAGAAGAAGTCCTGCTCTCCTTCCCAATCAAAGGGCCTTGGCTTTATGGAGACGGTGAGGCTCATACGGAATATGTGCAAAATGATTTTTACAAGCAAAGTTGAAAGACACCCGTTTGACGCAGGGTCCTTTTGGCTAGGGCCATCCACAGGAAGCTGAGGTTCCCTTTCACGTTTGGGAGGCAGTTGCCGTTCCTTGTGCAGGGACTGAAAAAAAGAGGGAGCTGGCTCTCCTCCTCCACCTCCTCCTCCTCCTCCTCCTCCTCCTCCTCCTCCTCACTCTTCCTTCATGGAGACGTGCTGGGGTTATATCCGCTCCTGAAAAGCTTTCTTACACCACCCAACTCTGTGACTCGTCCCAACAGAAATGAATGAAGAACGCTGTTCCGGTTACTCCAGGTCACGAGAACAGTGAGGCACTTCTGAAACAAACCCATTAGGAACATTGAAACAAATAAAAAACCAGCATCGCTTCCAGCCCTGGCAACTACAGGCTGCTGATATAAATCCTGCTGTCCTTGAGCTCCTCCTGACTTTTTCTACAATCCGGGTTCTGCACCTCTTCCTCTTCCTCTCCTGCACTGTCCTGCCCTGGGTCCCTGCAGTTAACAAAAGGCAAGAGGTTGCCATTGGGGCTCTGCTTGCTGTTACCATTGAGAATGTTGTCTGCTGCATTTTCCATCTCTTCTATCGTCATGTCGCAGGCATCTGCGAGCTCCTGGGTTGTGACCTCAATGAACTTTGGATCTTGCGCAAACTGCATCAGTCCTTCTGAAATCAAGACCTTCAAAAGCAGGTGGAGAAAAAGAGACATAGGCATGTTAGTACTCTGCACCATGGACCCCGATGCAATCCTAACACAACCCTCTTTTGCCACAGTGTATTCCCCAGTGGTCCTTCTCCTCCCAGTTAACCTAGGAGAAGCTATCCCTTCTCCTCGTCTCTAACCCATGCTGGTAGATGGGCTCTCCTTGGCATTGTGGGTGGCAATGTATCCGTTGCCCCGCTCTTCCCAGGGCCACGTTTTGAGTTGGCCTTGACACTGCTCAGGTCCTTCCCTACTCTGGAGTCTTACCGCTTCGACCAGGCTGCTGGCACTGCCATGAAACTGCCTGCTGCTTCCTCCGGCCTGGCTGGGGACGGTGAGGGAAACCGGCCTGGCTCTCCTGGGGCTGCTGCAGCCGGTGTTGTCAGGGTACCGAGAGCCGCAGTGTACTGAAGGGAAGCTGCTGTTGAGCTTCTCGCTGGACTCTGCCCCGTCGAGGCGCAGAGTCGGGATGGTCTGTTGCGGCCAGCCACGGCTGCAGGGGGTAGCGGGCGGCGTGGCGCACAGCCGAGAGAACATGGTGGGGGAATGGCTTCGCTGGAGGAGGGGACTCAGGCCGGCCACCGCTAACGCCTGTGGGCACAGGAGGAAAAAGATGAGTGACAGCTTGCTCTTAGCAGCAAGGCTGAACAAGGCGGTTCTGGAGAGACTACCTGAGAAAGGCCTAGGGGGGGGTCTTGAGGTTTGTGAAAACAGCTGCCAGCGCCTGGAACACTTTGAATGTTTCCTGAGAACTCATTTTGCAAGCTCTCTTTTACATGGTGTACCCTGGGCCAGTGCCAAGCACCAGACTGTAAATTTTCATGACTGCAGTTCTTCAGCCTTGGAGCCACTGCACCAACAGGAGGGATGGAACCCTGCTTCTCTCAGCCTTGCCAGAAACACCACCTCTTCTCCAGTGGGTGAGACAGCAATTCCCTTTCCCACCACTGTCACCAGCTATACCGCTAGCTTTTGCTGCCAATTGCTGTGTTTTCTGCAAGTGTCTACTGTGGGACCTGAGCGGATACCAGATGTGAATTTTAGATATGTCTGCAGTTGGCAGTAACTATAATTCCACCACTGGATTTTAAGGCATCTGCTGTTGGCGGAATGATCAATATCTGATGAGTACACTTCAAGTCATCCAGTCCTTCCTGTCATCATACACACAACCTCTGAGTCATCCAGCCTCCCTTTATAACAAATTTCTCAAGGAGCCCCTTGTTGCACAGGGCTTATTCATGATGACTGCTGCCTTGTTCCATAAGCAACGCTGTCAGAATCATAAGCTCATCTCACAGAGCTCACTGCTGCCTAGTGTGAGCAAAGAAATAAATCATTGAATCATAGAATCATAGAATGGCAGGGTTGGAAGGGACCTTTAGAGATCATCTAGTCCAACCCCCCTACAGAAGCAGCTCCACCTAGATCAGGTCACATAGGAACATGCATAGAAAATATGAAAGTGTATGAATTGTGTTGCAGAGCATCTTATCCAGCTTCGGCTCTCTGTGGCTCTCTGTTTAGTCTAAGCTAACTGTGTAGAGAGACACCAGCAAGCCTCCTGTCTCTTTTCAATACCTGCCTCAAAATGCTATCTGGAGGACAGGACTTAGGCAAGATTTATACTTGCCCTTTGGAGATGCTCTTTCCCTCTGTTGATCACAGTGGGACTGAACTGACAGGTTTAAACTACAGAGCTAACTTTAAGCTATTTAAAGATCAGTGAAGCTCAGTTCATGTGCCACTGAAATCACTGGGAACTGATAACTATGCTGTGCTGATTATTTCAGTGACAGATGAAGAAAATAATTAATTATTAGTCACCTACAAGGTTCACCAAGATTTTCTTGGGAATTAGATGTCAGACTCTATCAAAATTCAGTGAGGAAGAAACCCCTTAAAAATTCATCTGTACACATCATGGCTTGCAGGCTGTGACAGCCTCAGCACATCCCTTAAACTGCCAGGGCTTCAAGGAGAGCCCTAGATCTGTTAGGCAGGACAACTGAACCAGTTTTTCAGCTTGTTGGCAGGACCATATATAAGGTGTTTTATCCAAAATGTAAGGTTCTGAGGAAGCTGAAAGAAGCTCTTAGGGATTGCTTTGAGCTTCAGCTGCATATATTTGCATAGGATAATGTGTGAGCATTTTGTGAGAACACGCCTTCGAGCATTCACATGCAACCGAATCCACTGTGCTTAGCAAAGGTAACCTTTCCACTTTATGTCCTTGTTTTAAGCATTGCTGTAGGCTCACATCTTTGTAAACACCTGAACACTGCAGGGTGCTGTCAGCTGGCAGCCAGATGCTGATTTCAGGGTGACTCTTCAGTCTGGCTGAGTGATACTGGGGTGGCTAAATCCCTCTAGGTTTGGAGCTGCATGGTGGGATGAGGGTGATGTAGCCACATCCTCTTTGTACAGGTTGGAGAGAGGTGATTCTGCCAGCTGAGTGGCAGGTGTATGTCTCCTCCGCCGGGGTCTGCCACGGGCAGGAAGTTTCAGGGCTCTCCTGTTGCTGCTATGGAGAACGTTTGAAACTGTTCCCTGCCCACTCCTGCCTATCCAAACACATTCGCTGGTTGTTCTTGCCACAGCTGTGACTCTCTGCAGACTGCTGCTGCCTGAAGCTTGATCTTTAAAGGATGACTAGCTGGGAGTCGAGATGAAAAAAGCCAGGAAACCTCAAGCGTGCTCACCTCTCACTCCTCTGCTCTGACCCCTGCTGCACAGCATTTTCTACCCCTGTGGCAGCCTAAGGAGGTGGGAAGGCTGTTCTGCCCTGCCCCTGGGTACTGCACAGAGCAGGACACTCCACTTGCAAGGCTGGCACTACCATCTGCACCTGTTTCTTTTAGGGTGACAAAAAGTGGTGTCATCAATCTAAAAGAGATAAATCTACTTTGGACTATGACAGCTGTCTAATCGTCTAGGTACGTGCCTAAGCGTACATTTACTGGGCTGCTGAATGCAGTTACAAAGGGCTTAAAAAGCTGATTAATTGCATGTAATCAATTTATGTTTAAAAATGATTAATTACAGTTACTCATTAGTTTTAATGAATATGAAAGTAGACCCTGCACATTTTATTCACATGCATTCTACCATCAAAGCCAGTGTAATTGCACTGCAGCACGCAATTTGGGTAGTTATTTTTATCTTTTAGCAAGTTTTTTATTTCACTGTTTCATGGACATCAGAAAATGATAACTCTGCAGATTGCAAAGGAGTTCCTGTAGCATTCTTCTGGGAGTGATAAAAGTCCTGAAAGCAGGAATGAGCATGATGGCAACTATGGTTTCAACAAACTGGACTTTTGGTATGGGGGAGAAACTATCCCAAATGGTTTCTGAAAAAATGGTTGGAATATAATGTGAGGCACTGCAGATGGTAGGGTCTGAGTTACATTGCTGAGCCCTTTGTAGTTATTAATGCTTACCTGATGATGTACCAAATGCAAAGGCAGAACTGTCTTCTGCGACACGTCTACACCCTGATTTTTCTGCCTTTTCAGACACTCTAAGTGAAAAGATGCTCTTCGACCTGAAAGAACAATCACACACAACTGTGTCCGTCACTCGTAATACACTACAGGCAATCTGTTTTCAATTTCTTTTAGTGCGGTGCCATTGGAGATAGAGCAAAGATACTCACATTTTACACTCTGTCCATTTCCCCTCAACACTTTTCCCTTTCTAAAGCTTTTATATTTGCAAAACCCAGTCAAACATCGTGGACTGACCAGCACCACCTTCCAAGCAAGCTGCAGGATAGAACTCTGGATGTTTATCTGTATTTTCCCTCTTTTACAACACCGTTCCAGTAGATATCATGCAGTTGTCCTGCTTTTGGCTAGGACAGAGTTAATTTTCTTCCTAATATATGCTAGAGGGCTGTGTTTTGGATTTGTGGTGCAAACAGTGTTGATAACAAAGAGATGTTTTAGTTATAGCCCAGCAGTGCTTGCACAGTGTGGAGGCCTTTTCTGCTTCTCAGTAGAAGCGTTCTCAGACCTCTCTGGGTCAGGTAAAGCCCTCAGCGGGACTGATGATGGCAGCTGAGGCTCTGGTGCTGTGCCATGCTGTACGCAATGTGCAAGGGGGGATGTCAGGCTGCTCAGGTGACATTGGCCTCCTGCTTGCGTGTGATCTGTGTCCCTTAGCTGCCAGACATACCACAGTTTATGAGGCTGTGTCTCTAGCAAGGTCAATTAGAAGTGAATTAATAAATGGCTGAATTCACTGGGGAATGGAAAGCATAGTCTGCACGCTCAAGCACTTGAAAATCTCCAGGTACAATTAGAGTAGAAAGCAATTTTGTGTTCCATTAACTTCATCTGAAATTGACTGTTTTCCTTGTAGTGGGCAAGAGAAACAACCTATCCTTCCTGCCTGCTGAATATACACAGAACAGAACACAGTATACTCAAGGCTAGTCCATTTGGTGACTCCCTTGTGATTACTTGGAGAGTGTACAGTGTTCTAATATACTCTCCTAATTCACAGGTAGGCTTAATCAAACAGATCACATGGACTGTCCAAACAGCCACAGATTCCTCTACTTGACTGAGCTTAAAGTCAGTAGAGTCATGTGCATGACCAGGATCGTATGCATGTCGTGGGATTCCTGGTCTCACAAGTTAAATACAGCAAACAGCAACATCAGTGCCCGCGCAGGCTGGGATTACTCCAGTGAGATGTGAGAACTCAGAGGACAGCAGAGCCAGCATGTCACGCTGGGAGGTTACCTAGAGCTGAGGAGCACAGAAACCCCTTCTTCGGAGAGTGCCGAGTGTCCTCTCCTTTGTTGTTTTCCGGTGGAGTAAGTTGTCTGTTTTCATCGTCTTGGTACGCAAGTCTGGAAAGGAGAACGGAGGATTTTAGAAAAGCAGCTGATATTGTACAGAATAACCCCTCTTCTAGCAGGGAAGACAGGAAGATCATGCTATCAAAGGTATGCAACAGCAAGCTAGCTTTGAGCTATAACTGGTGCAAGAGCAATAACAAGAAACTGTGAGACAGAGAACACTCTAAAGATGAGATCTGGGAAAGTTAAAATGGTAGAAGTGAGTGTGAGGGGAAGCCCTGCAGATCCAGGTGTCTTATTCAGAGGAGAAGGGAAATCCCAGATGAAAGATATCCTTTTCATCCTGTTACTTCTCAGGGATGGACTGTATTTTTATTTTAAAGTTATTTTTTGATACATGAGTTGTCTGACTGAAGTCTTCTGGTGTTATCCCATAAATTGAAATTTTTGTAGAAAAACATCATCTCTCCCCCTTAATTAAACAACCACCCAAAAACCTTGACTAAAGCTGCAAAGCTCACATTTCAGTAGAGAGCAGACTTGGTTCACTACAGTACTCAATGTCTTCATTCAAATTTTCATCATAAGTCTCATCCTGAGACACTTCCTCTTGGCAAACAATTGCCAGCTGGCTGTCTCTGGAACTGGAGCTAATGAGCAAAAAAGACAAGTCAGGATATGGGGATGTTAAAGACAACCTGTTATAAAGACAAGAATGACAGGCTCCATCTGTCTCAGTTTATTATAATGCTGAAGAGCTATCATAGAAAAATCTGTAACTGAACAGAGCAGCAGAATTCACAAACACAAAACAACAACCTTTGTCTATGTCCTCTTTTAGAAGGAGGTTTCTTAGTGCTGAATGATATCATAGACATATTATTGTCATTTGTGACTAGGTGTGCTCTAAAAATGTGCACATCACACTGACCACATTTCCAAACACAAACTTCACTGAGATAAGTAAAATCTGAGACAGACTCTTGGAAATACATTTTTTCCCCTTTGTTGAAAAAACTTTAGTTACAAATTTCATACAAGCCTCCTAGAAACTCAGCTTAGTGGCGTATGGTCTCTGCCTTCCAAATCCTTTGCACTCTCTCTCCCCTCTGCCTCCTGTTCATGCTCTCATTCCTTGCTATCTTTTCC
This sequence comes from Urocolius indicus, assembly GCA_013401255.1. Classification (NCBI taxonomy): domain Eukaryota; kingdom Metazoa; phylum Chordata; class Aves; order Coliiformes; family Coliidae; genus Urocolius; species Urocolius indicus. The sequence goes on from WBNH01007268.1 coordinate 243,167, forward strand.
ATCTTTGTTTTTTTTTTTTTTGCCTGATCACTATCTGCACAGTATTTCTACTGAACTCAGTAGGATCTGTTCAGATCTTTAAGAGTGACAGCCCTTATTTCCCTGCTTGCTTCCCCACCTGGACACGTTCCCGGGTGACCTGATTGAGGTGGGTCTGCTTTGTCAGGGGCATTGGACTAGATGATCTCTAAAGGTCCCTTCCACCCCCCACCATTCTATGATTTTATTCTATGATTCCTTTTTGTCCTGCTGTTTCACAGCTTGGGCCTTGTATTTCACTTTATTCTGAATTTGTGTTTTCTGAGAAGTAAAGTAAAATCTGAAGGTAGTGTGAATCTTTGAGATACTGACATGGAGGTATTGGAGCCAATGTCAGTCTGTTACTAACATTTACAGACGAGAGAGGTGTGGCGGGTGTTTTTTTACCTTTTAGAGGTTGGATAGGAAACATTTTAGTATTTGTTTTAAGCAAAAAGCTGTGGGAGAACTGTCCCATATGTGTGGTACAAAACAGCCTGTAGGACAGTGCTGCAGTGACCTTCCTCCTGAGAAGGGAAGCTAAGGTGCAGAGGGAAGAAAATCAGTACATGGTAGCTCCCTCTTTTCAGCAGTCTGTGTTTTGCCAAAACCATACAGAATTTTTGTATGAACATGTCAGGGTGTACTTCACTTACTGTGATCAGAGACTGCCTAGATGTGTGACCCTAGCTAGAAACTCTAAAAAAATGCCAGATCTAGAAAACAGCTAGAAACAGTCCATGCATCACTACGTGAGCGTGGGGCAGAAAAGCCCTGAGTTGGGAGTGTTTTCTGGAGAAGTCATTGCCACTTTTTCAGCCCTACTGACACCAAAAAGAAGAGCTCATATTCGTCATTAATGAGGATTTGGATTTTCAATGGGATGAACAATGGGTCTTAGACCCAGAAAGCATTAGAATATGAGGGAGAACACATACCATCCCAGTGTTTCGTAGTAATGCATCCTAATTCAAGTAAGGTGCCCAAGGAAGCAAGGAGAGAAAAGAACACCATGTTAGCAGTGTCATATCATCACAAGTCAGCAAGGGGGAAGGCAGAGGGTAACACATGTTGTGCGGCTCCTGTAGCCTCTCTCAGGAAAATAGAAAAACCACTAGACTGTTTACTTGGGCAATTCTGCACCTGCTGAATTTCCTGTCTTATTATCCTGTTCTGTCCTTTGCTGGGGTAACATCTCTCAGCATTTTAACATGGCCCACACTCTTCACTGAAAAAGATTTCCAGCTTCTTCCCACTCTTACTGAAAGCGTTAAAAAAAAATCCCCCAGTGATAAAATTGACACTCCTTTTATATTAGTCACCTCTGTGTAGACAGTCTGAAAGCTGTACAGAGAAGGGAATTTTCTTTGCTTTGCACAGCACTGCATTTCTGAAAACCTTGCCTTTGGTGACCTCTGTAGAGATGTGATCCATTGAATGAAAAACTACTGACTTACACAAAGCTGCCTCTTGTGTGCCTAAGAGAAGAATTGCAGTCTCTTTCAGTTACCAGTGGGTAAAACACCTCCCTGTGATGAAGGAGGGATAAATACAGTTCCTTTGGGTTCTTAGAAAGGTTTCTTTGTGATAAAGACCAACAAAATCAACTGTGTCGGTCAATAAGAGTGCTGCTGCTTTGCAGTGACTAGTTGATGCATATGCTTTGCAGTGACTAGTTGATGCATATGTGTTGCACCATGGGCTTTGGTGCAAGTGGAGAACCAGAAAGCTTAGTCTAGGCTGCAGGCTGGGCAATGTCTGGTGGGTGATTTCAGCTAGGCAGCAGTGCTCTGGTGCTTGCATGCGCATTCTTATACCCAGTCCTTTGACTGACACTCTGCTGCGAAGCTTACCTTTTGGAAGGTAGTTTCCAAGAAGTCTCCTGCACGTGTATGGTGGGTGACAAGGGGGTCCCGTGGCCTTCCACTGTGCTGACAGTGCTGGGGTAGCTGGGTGGGCTGGGGAAGCGGCACAGGGCAGTGTTGTTGGCGTTGTTGATGTTGGCATTGGAGCCCGAAGATGAGTAGCTGCTGGGAGTGAAGGTAGAGTCCACCAGTTTCTCATGAGATGGAGACTCAGTATCTCCCTGGTTGTTGCCAGACTTATTGATGTGCAAAGGTCGCTGGGTGGTGAACGTCTGGGGGAATGCACTCCTGCCATCACTTTGGTAATAGCTGACGTGGTTTCCGAACAAGCCTCCGGCTCTCTGTCAGAGAAACAGGAATGATTTTTCCTTTGTGAGTGAGAAGATGTGCATGGGCCTTGGTGTTTCCTGCTTAGCCTGTTGTTGAGGAAAAAAATATGAGGGCCACAGTGTGCATGATGGCACATGTGCTTCCTCCTTCAGAGGATAGTGCATGGACTTTCTGTCAGAGAGACTCGGTACACACAGCCTGTGAAAGCTTTAGCTTTCTAAGATGTTTCAGAGGACAGGACAGTAGGTGTGCATAGGTGAGGCAAAGATGTTCCTACACCACTCACTAGTCTTGGGAGTGCAGGACTGGGTAGGGATGCAAGAACCAGGTAACTGCTCTCTGGTTTTCATGGTGCAGTTGCAAGGCAACATTTAGACATGAGAGTGAATTTGAGAAGAGCACTAGAAACTATTAATCACCTTGAGGATCAAATGAAGAAAGATTTAATGAGCCAGTTATGTACTGTTTAGATGATGAGTAATGAAAGGGACTGACAACATCATTCTGTAAGGAAAGGAGGAAAATGCCAAAGGAGAAGATATATTTACCAGAGGAGACAATTACAAGAAAAAGAAATGAAATAAGAATGAGAAAATTTATATAACTTGCTCAGAAAATTTCCTCCTGCCATCGGAGCTCTATTGGGTTCTGGTGTGCTTTTTGGAAGGATGCTACTTGTGCCACTGAAAGGAGTGAATAAAATACTGAAAGGATCATGGCTGCTTCAGCCTGACTGTAAGACATCTGAACTTATCTGTTCTTCAGACTCTTTGGCTGTTTTTCTTCTGATTTTATTTAGGTTTTTTTGAGGGGAAATTTGCATTGAGAAGAAAATGGGGTAAAAACTGCGCAAAGATCTCAGGACCTGGCACACTGAGTCCATCACTCTGTTTTCTAGTAGGTTCTAAAAAACACAAGAAGGGTGCAGCGATGCTTAAAAGAGAATGTAGCACTCTTTGAGCTCAGCCACTGGTCTAGCCTCAGCTTGTAAACTTGTTCAGCACCTACCCGGAAGATATCATCTTCAGAGGCAGCAGAAACAGCTTCTTTCATGGCCTTATCTAGCTCTTCTTCAGCTGTCAGGTCTCCAGAAATTGCTCGCCTGATCTCTGGCCCAATATCGTGAAGGGTGCGCAGACCAGCCTGCAAAACAGCAAACTATAGAGCTTCATATCTCCGAGTGGGTATTTGAGATGTAAAAGCGGTGCTATTCTGTTCTAAGCTCTGTGAAACTCTTTTACTGAATATAGCATCCCCAGCTCCCAGAAAAACACCAACAGATCCTATTCTTTCCATTCCAGGTTAGAGAGGGAGAAACTCTTAGCAAACCAGCCTCAGTAATGTCTGTTGCTAGTCCCTTGGCTTCACCACAACAGGATGTTGACATAAATCCACAGGCTTGACTAAGCAAGTCTGCATGCTTTCAACTTTGAGCTCTCAGATCTACAACCAGAGAAGCCCTAAAGCAGCTGAACTGGCACCTCTGAAAATATCTTGTTTTTAATCAGCAGCTTAAATATGGATTTAATAGCTAAACTTCCTGGCACCCCTCACTGACTAGAATCCATTCCAGGGAGGTACGTTGTGGGTATTCTGAGACCTCAGTCTGACGGCCCTTTTTAATTTGCTGGAACTCCCGAGTCACCCTTCCTCAGCGTACGCTTGAGTGACTTAAAAAGTGCTGCTTGAACAGTCAATGAGGCTTTCTCATTCTTTAACACAACCTGGTAGTCCACCTAGTGAACATGTAACATGCACAGTGGTGAACAGATCCCAGGTCTTAAAATCTGATGCCTTGACATCCAGATATGCTTTTTGCTTTTTAACTGATTTGCCTCCTGGCAACATGCTCTCCCTGGCCCCATTCTTGTGTCTTCCCTCAGAAAGGGTAGAATAAATGGGGTAATAAGCAAATGTCTGCGGGACTCTTCATGCTAGTTCTCTGAAAAGAACCCACATTTCAAATATTACCAGCAGAATGATAAACTGTGGATATACCTTATTGTGTGTTCCACCTCCAGAGCCTTATAAAGGATGTGGCCTGTGGTACATACAGGTTCATCCCAAAAGGCTGATGTGGTGATTCAAGGAACCTACAAGCCCTTTTCCACTAGGGATAGCCCATTGCAGCCCGGGAAGTGGGTCAAATGCCTCTACTGTAACCACCCCTGTCCGTTCTGTGCCCGCGTGTCACCTGCAAGGAGAGCGCGTTGCGCTGGGAAGGCTTTCCCACCAGTCCCTGCTCTTTACGTTTCTTGAACTTCCGGAAATACTCTTGAATCAGGAAAGTGGCATAGAACTTGCCGACTGTCACCTCGTCGTCTGCAAAAGGTTATTAAAACAAACAAACAAATAGTTAAATAAGCAACTGATTCTAAACAGCGTATTTGCTAATGAGAGCCCTGCAATTCGCAGAAGAAACACTAGGCACCGCAGTAGATCTCCGCAGGCAGGGCTGAAGGGATTGCTCAACAACCAGAGCTTGCTGTAAGCAGTGAGAAGTGCTTGTGGTATTAGGATAGATAGACTGGATCTGCTGGCAGAGAACCTCTATAGCTGTGCACCTCGGGGTGTGTGTTGTTTATGGTGAAGTGTCTCTAACCTTTGCAGTCTGTGGTATTGGTTTACCACATAAGATCTTGCAGCATACTCCTAGTCTGGGTCAACACATGTTGCTCTGTGTTGTGATAGCCTGAAACAATACATACTTAGTCTGGGCTCACCAAAAGCGTCTGACTGACCATCCATCCTGGACTTGATCTAGTCCTTCTCTGCGTTGAAATTTTGACTGATTGTGCTTAGTGTGTGTGTGAGCAAATGAAAATGACTGCCTCTTCCCAGAAATTTAGTCACTGCTGTACTCTCACGCAATAGAAACTGTCAGTCAGCCAGAATATGCACTAAGTTTTCATCCAGATAACTCACTTCCCTTTCCAAATCCACTGGAAAATTTAAAAGTCATGGTCCACTGACTTCAGAGCATGCTGAGTGAGGTTCAGGCTCTGGCCGCAAGTGTTAACTAACTGCTAAGTCCTGTTTTGTGCTATAGCCCCTGGAGACATCTGGAAGGTCAGTGAAGGTGACAGTGGATGCCCATGTACCTGGAGTCCCCAGATGCCTAGTAAAGAAGTTGCCCAGAAGCCCAGCAATTACAGCCTACCAGGGGTGCTACGAGAAACTCATAGCAATCTGTTACACCAGTTCAGACTGGCCAAGAAACATCCTCAGGAACATGAGTCTCACAGGTGTCATAGCAGAAAGCAGTTCTGTGAGTAAAACAACAGCTAGATGCCGCAGTAAAAGTAGTTTTGCTAAATATGAAGAAGTTACAAGATGGGGCTGCATCTTTGAGTGTAAGACCTTACCTCATGCTCATATCATCCTCCCTGGAGCTACCTAGCTCAGCCCGCTTCCTTTGCCCCCAACAAGCATCCAGTAACATCCAAGGGAGCAAATGCCTAGGGCAAAATACAGGGCAAATAACTGTGGCAAAATACAGGAATAAAGGTTTCTAACTTATTTATGCACCTTTTCCTCTTTTCCTGATTTCTCAGCAGTAAGATCATGATATTCATGTTAGTGTGAGGCAGAAAAAGATCTCAGCCTGAAGAAATAAAGGTAACAGCTTGCAGAAGAAAGTTTGTTCCCTATATTCCACCTGATGATCACAAGATGCAGGAGGACATGTCAGGTGGGAAAAAGACAGAGAGATTCCCAGACTGGGACAAGATCCTGCACTTACCACCTGCTGGGGGCACCACCTGGTCCAGCAGCTTCATACTGGTGCGTTTCCAGATTTTCTTAATTATTGCTCTCAGCTCTTCGTTGGCTTGCTCCAGGTTACCTGCAGGGTGAAAATCATCAGAGACAGGAATTAAGCAGGCCCCGTAGAGGAGTAATTTCATGTCTGGCATGGCAATCTTAAGAGGAAAATATCAGCACTTTTTCAGTAGTTGAAAGTTTTGGGAGAAGAGATGCTCTGGCTGTTACTAAAGTCCCCTCACAGCAAGAAGCCTTCTTCCTAAATATCCACAGTCTTCTCAGAGTAGGAAGGTGACTGTGTTACTGACTGATAGCCTGCAACAGCCAGAAACAACAGAACCATGGTGCTGTTTCATCCCAAGAAGCAAGTCCCATCTAACACTTCAAATTCTAATTGCTATCTAGTGAAGGTTGAATATAATGAGAGTAGAGGTCAATTAATGGGAAACTACAGCTTGGGGAATGCAAAGGATTGGTGGTAAAGATTCATCTAGAAATCTGAAGACCTGGGCCCGCTTGCAGCACTTCCCAAGAATTACCTGTTGCAATCCCTGCCTCATGGCAGATACCAAGTACTTCGCATGGTGCAAAAGGTCTGCCTTGGAGACCTGGCATCTCTCTGACAATGCACTACAGGCATGTGCAAGGTTTTCACTGTTCAACTCAAAAGACTGTCTCAGGATATTCGTGTTTATTCTCTGAAGAGCATCATGGGCCATAACAAGCCTTTCATACAACTGTCTGAATGAAAACTTTACATGTTCTTCCAAGGGGCTCTAAGCTAAATGAGACTTTAATCAAGCCACACTACCCCTCTGAGAGTGAAACAGATTTGGTTCGTATCCTTTACTTCTAGATACTCATTCCTTCCCAAAAAATTCACCTTCAGTTTTATTTCTTCATTTACATACATTCAAACCCCTTATAATCAAAGCCCTTTTCTCTCTCTAGGTGTATGAAACCACTACCTCATCCTCCTAAAGGTGCAGTTCCAGTAGCTTTTCTCATTGCTCCCCAGCATTAAGGCTCCTCGGTGTGCTGCACAGGGCTCTGCATGGCAGTAGCCCTGTCAATAGGATGCAGAGCAGATAGGTACATTAGGTAACTTACGGAAGATCAAACAAGTGGACAGCATCAAAGGCAGAAACCTGACTCAGAAGGGCTAATTTCAAACTCCTGCCCTAATCATTTACAAGGTCCTACTAAGGCGGGAAAGCAAACAGTTTGAGGTTTTATGTGGTTTCCCAGGAGTTTGCTGTCTGACTCTGAGTGTTTGAGGCTAAGACAGACTAAAAAATTGAGTCATTTTTGGGTCTGTGCTTCACAAGACACAAGATGTCCTACAGGGATTGTGGATGGCTTTTTCCTCATGAGGGCCTCATTTTCTACAGTCAAATTCTGTTTACCAAAACATTCAAGACCCTAATATGACTTCAAAATTTTACCACCTTTTGTTTTTTGGCTCAGCTGTCAGTATAATCCTGGCACAGTAAGGTAGGATTGTGCTGTTGTCTGCTTTCCCATGCCTGAAATGTAATGCAGCTACTCCTGAGGCAGAAGTGTTTGGCTGTGAATCACAGACCTACACACTCTTTTAGATTACCTCATTAATACCTGAAGCCAGGCTTTGAGCTGGGATGAATTTCTTTCCTTACAGCAGGTGGCAGAATGCAACAAAGGGGACAAGCTGAGCCTATAATCTTGTCTGCTTTCCCCAGCTCTATCCCTGGTCTATGCAAAGCTATGAACAGTCTCTTTGCTTCTCATCTGTCTTTATCCCTACAACACCACTGTCACTATATAGTGATGTTAACTCATAGTAATGGAAGCACAGAAGGAATTTTAAGGAGGTGAGACCCTTAAGTCCAAGCTCTTTTGCCTCCACTGGATTGGATGATCAGTGTCAACAGCAGTTAAAAAGCATCTCAGCTCTGCAGCCAAGGGATAAGGCACAAGGGAAGGCTTCTTTGCCCTTTTACCTTCCCCTGATTGCTGTTTGAGCAGACATTGACCTGAAATTTTTAACACTGAGACTATTGTAAAGAACGTGATAATCTGCAACAATCTGCAGTGATACCATGGGAAGCACCAGCATTCTAACTGTAAACACTCTTCTTTCCCTAGAAGATCCTATTCTTCCAAACATTTTTACCTTGTCTTTTGTACCATGTGCTGCATATAAGTAGCTGCAATCATTTTACACAAGATGTCGTTGTTGTACTCCAGCTCAGCATACACAGTTGGTGCGAACATCATTCAGCTACCTTTGTGCTCGTGCAGTCAGCAAGTTTCTTACCTTCTGTCTTGATCCTCAGTGCTGTTCTGACCAATGCAAAGAGAGTGGCATTGAACATGACGGTCCCATCACTGTTTAGTGGCATATTCATGGAGACAAGGCGCTGTGAAGTAAGCAGAAGAAAGAGAACAATCATAATGCAAATGAATGAAGTAAAACATGCTCTTCCTTGTGTCCTCCAGACCTCTCATCCTTCTTATGTGAGCATCCATGGCCCAGGGATTTAGTTTATAAAAGCAATTGTCATATCCACTGATGGTCCCAACCATGGTGTGTTTGCCTTGCAGTGTCTCTCCCACTGCCAGATGCTTTGTTTTCTTCAGGGTGGCTGTCACTTTCTAACCTGTGTTTTCCTCAGTGGTCAGTGAGCATTTGCCCACACTGTATTACATGGACAGAGATCTTTTTCAAGTCCTCAAATCACTTGGGTTTTACATTACACCTTTTTCTCTTATCAGAAGCAAACTGATTTGTTCATACTTTATGAGGCACTTGCAAACTCGCCTGCACTAAAACTGTGCCTGGTACAAATCTACATCAACAGAGAGACAGAATCTTTCTTTTAGGTGACAGGCTTGAAGAAAGGGGATTAGACAAACCTGATAACTGGTCTGTTTTATCCACCTATTCCCTCTCTCAGTTTTAAAACAAGGCTGTGTCTGCTCTGCAGTAATTCTGTAAAGCCACATAGGACAGAGAAAGAATGCTGAGTGCTGTTGCAGATGCAAAGTGAACTTCAGTGAGACCAACAGCATCTCTGAAGTGGGTGTATCAGAGTCACCAGATCTTACATCCTTACCTGTGTCTTACAAGGTGACTTGGTTTGAACTCTTATACTTTCAGGGTTTGATTTTGTTCAAGCTCTGTCTTCTGCCTGGATATATACCCAAATGGAGGAAAGGGTGTCATTCCCCATCACTAGCACTGCAACCACAGACTGCAGGGTTTGAGCCAGATGGAGACAACAGAGAGTTGCTAGAAGCAGACTGAAAGGGATACACAGTAGACCCCAAAAGTCCTGTCTTTCTGCATATAAGCTCCAGGCTTTATATTTTGCTCTGAGACTAATACAAAAGGCAGCTACAAGTGTCACGTACAAACTCTGGGACTTGTGAGAAGATGAGCAAAGAATTTAAAGTGAAGGAAGCATAAAGGTTACAAACACGTCATTATTCACTACAGAGAGTCTTTTTTCATAGCTGGAGTCTCACAACCAAACAAATGTGAGACATTTTCACAGAAAACCTGTCCTTGATGTAGTCTAATATCACGCTCACCTTGCTGTTTAATACCCATCTGCTATTTAAGCAAGAATGAGAGACAACACCAAGTTTTTGCTGTGCTGCTTATTCCAAAGAAAATCTCAGAGATATTTTTACTCACCCTGTTATTTCTGTCTGTCCTAACCTCTCTTGGGATAGGTGCTTGATACTGAAAACATACATGTGACTGATTCAGTGCTCAATATGCGAGAGCTGTAGTTAGCATGGATGCCCTCTAGGGAGGGGGCTGGCACTGGGCTGATGTCCCTGACTAGAGGACAATCTGCCTGCTAGTCATCCTCCAGCTCTTGGCTATTTTCTTCCCACCGAGAGCAGCTGAGGAGCAGCAGGAGGATGTTCAAACACATGTTGTTGGCTGGTGGGCAGCAGCATGGGAGGTGTCTGGCCTGAGTAGAAGTTAGCTGGAAAACACCACAATGGGCTATTTAGCTGCTGTAACCCCAAGCCTTCCCTGAGCCACAGTGTGACTTACTTTGCAAGCCACCCGGTGAGGGCAGAGCTTCCCAAAGCCCAGAGGGGGCTGAATCCGCCGTAGCAGTGTCACCACATCCAAGTGTTTGATCCGACCCCTAAAGAAGAAAGCACAGTGAAGGTTGTATCCTGCTGGTCTGCCTGTAGATGCATCTAGAAGTATCACTGAGATCTTTCTAGCCCCATGCTGCCACTCCCTGTAGCCCAGATGTAGCTTAACGTATGATTTCAGGCCGCTTGCATTCGGTGCACTCCTCACGCTTTGCCCAGCACTCCTGTGACCCTTACTAGTAGAGAAAACCCAGCTATCAGTCATACACAAGTCAATGGTTGCAGGAATTGTCTTCCATGTTTTGAAAGCTGCAACTTCTTAGTACATGAACAATTTGGGGCTGCCTGTCCCTCCCCGCCCTTGACCTGCTCAAAATCTACAGCTCACTTACATCTTGGTGTCAGGGTTATAGCAAGCACAGAGATACAAAGGGCCTCTTTTTTTTTTTTTTTTTTTTTTCTCCTGGTGCTTTACCTCCCACATAAACAGCCCTGAGCCACTGCCTTTTGATACTTATTTATGCTTTGGGTTGTCACTGGAGCCAGTGCAAAACAAAGTGCTGAACTTCCTCCCCAGCGGCAGATGGGTTTCTTTTAAGTTCTGTAAATGGCATATCTAAAGAGGAATTTTCTCATGGAGGGAGCACAGCTACCAGAGCTGGAGGCAGATCTTTAAGCATGGGGCATGGATGGGGAAGAGGGAAAAAAAAAAAAAGAGCTTTCCATTTATAGATGAGAAGGAACAGGATGTCATCTGGACCGAGCAGCTATCTATTATATGGCTTCAGCCCCTGCAGTCTTGCCTTCAAACAAGCACAAATAGGAGCATCTGTTTTGTTAACAAATAGCATATTTATTAGAATTCTGTGCTTATCCCCTATCCATATTAAAATTCTCGCTGGGATGTCACCATGGATAGGAAGAAGGGTTTTAATTTACGTTATCACTCTGATAGTGTGACATAGCCTCACATATTGCAGAACCAGAGCCCAAATTAATCTTGACACTATGTCTCCTAAAGAGATCTGCTTTTAGTTTATGCCAAGATCTCTTTACATAGTTTTTGCATTATGAAGGGGGCTTTGCAATTTCAATTGTCAACTGTACTGTAATGGCACAGGGATCTAAATGCACGTTAAGCCTAAACATGTGCCAAACGGAGCATATAATACTGAATGTCAGTTAAGCCTTTATGTGAGTTGTTCTGTAACGTTAAATCCTTGCAAGTCTGCTGATAAGAATAACCCTGCAGACAATGTAATGTAACCACGTGAAGGTACAGGTTGTGATGGGCCTGCATGACATATGACAAAGTGGAGATTTGAGTGCAGCAGTTCTATTGTGAATAGAGAGTCAAATAGAAGAGTTACAGATCATTATCCCAAACACATGCAACAAGAAACCAACACTCTAACCTCCTTTGCTCAATCTCCTGCCACCCCTCCCTGAAAGGTCTGTATCTTTACTCAACTGGAAGTGAAGCAATGTCCTTCTAGCTAACGATGCAGTCTAAATGCTGAGAGTTTTGTGTGTATCCTTGCACTGCTGCCTTATGGACTCATCGGCAATACCTAGTGGATGTATTCATGTTCCTATGTGACCTGATCTAGGTGGATCTGCTTCTGCAGAGGGGTTGGACTTGATGATCTCTAAAGGTCCCTTCCAACTCTACCATTCTATGATTCTATGATTTTTTTCAGAAAAAAAAATTGTTCCTGCAGGAGGAACATGGTACTTACTGCACTAGATCAAGAGAATAGAAAACAACAGACTTGTTCTCCTGAGGAGCTCTGATAACCAGGCTGGGTTACTTACTTGGCTTCAGGGTCATACTCTGCCCAGATCCTTTTAAACTCATCCAGGTGGTGTGGTCCTAAAATGGACCAGTCCCGTGTCAGGTAATCAAAGTTATCCATTATAACAGCTACAAAAAGATTGATGATCTGGAAACAAGGACAGAGATTACTTGATGGATGAGGCAGGTAACATTAGACTTTACTTGCTTCTCTGTTTAAGGTCTGGATTTGGACTTATAAAACTAGGAATTAATTGGGAATGGGTTCTCTGTTCACCCATGACAGCCCCTCCTCAGTCTAAATGGGAAGATCCCAGAGGTGAGATATTCTCAGCTGGTCACATTTTTCTCTTTCCTGATAAACGAATGAAGCCCAGGGTTGCTGAATGCTTAGATATGCTGTGATAGCTTTCTATTTACCTGTGTCTTTGCTTATCAGAATGGCGTAGTGGCGGGGAAACCTGGGATTTATCCTCTATAGGCAGTGGGGCTGAGACAAAAGTCCTTTCTTCTGGCCCAAGACCAAAACTTAAAAAATGTTGCTGCTGTTCACTGGGAGAGTTTTGTGCACTGATGCCAGCTGCAGAGCATGTGCTGTCACTCTGAGCAATGCCGCATTGCCAACACGGAGCAGATGCAAGTGGGGTATGTGTATTCTCACAGTCATTGCTGCTGGCAGGGGAGGAAAAACCTGCTCAGCAGCCAGAAGGAAGGTAGGAGGGAAGGTGGGAAGTGTGGCTGAGGCGTTGCTAGCCTCAGCACAGCCCACAACACGCTAATTTGGTTTTCTCCTTTGGGTGGGGAGAGGTGGGGATTGGAAGAGCATCCCCCAGAGCTGGAGAGGGGTAGGAATGGCAGTGACCATGGGGGTGTCATCACTGAAAGAGTATTGCTGGGAAAGAACCCATAGGGAGATTTCTGCTCTTTGAGATCATTCTTCTGCCCTGCAGTGCTGATATCTGGGGAGGAAGGGGTTCAGTCTGACAGAGGGCAGGTTTCTGTTGCTGGGGCAGACTCACCAGGAAGGCACAGAGCATGTAGAAGCTGATGAAATAGAAGACGGCGAAGCTGCTGCCACAGGAGTGATCGGCCTCGGTGGAGTTGGCTGGCTCCGACTCTGGGTCACATTTCTTATCTGGGAGACATGCCAGCATGATTTCCTGCCAGGCCTCGCCTGTGGCACACCTGGGCATGGCAAAGGACAATGGAAGACAGCAGTGACCTTTGATATGGGAGGGACTGGCACATTAGCAACCTCTTCCTTCTCCCGTGAACATTAATGGGAATTTTGTGACAGAGGTCAGTTAAGAGCAAGGTAGGCCCATAGCCAGGCTTTGACTCATATTTTTTTTTTTTTTGGCATTATTGCCATCAACAGCATGTTGTTCCTTACTTGCTTTGGCTAGTTTGGGTATGGGGCTGTCATGGTCCAACCAGCTAGAGTCATAACGGTGTGTGTGACATGGCTATAGACTGCATGAAAAAACTCATTGAAAATAAGGACAGAATGTTGAACTTGTGCCAGTTCCACACCCCCTCATCACATTTTCCCTGCCCTGGCACATCTGGCCATGGCTAGAGCAGTATGTTATTCTAAGCTGAGCTGGGTGGGCATGGCCATGCCAAAGCATGAGTGGGAATCCATGTCCCTTTCCCTGCTAAGATACGTTGGAAGTCATACTGGCTAGATTTGAACGAAAGGAGGAGTTTGTGATGCATATCAACATTTGAGAGGATTGAAAACTGGCTATGTTCCTGCTGAGTGGGAGGACTTGCCTCCTTCCCCAGCACTGAGTGTTGGGCAGTGTCAGCTGGCAGCGTACAAGGCTCAATGGGCTGGTCTTTTCATCTGACGTAACTCCTAGGCTCCCCCGCTAAAGGAAAACATGTTTCTACTCACCTCGTGAGCATGACACAGTAGAAGGAGATAAGCTGTGCCCAAGAGCAGAGGAATCGTGCTCCCAGACTGACACAATCCAGAACTGTCAGACACCCACCTGAAAAGCAGCAGCACTGCCTGGGGGAAGGTCTGGAAGTTGTTGTTGCGGTTGATTTCTGTGGTATCATTCAGTGCAATTTTACCAAACACCTGGCAGAAAGCAAAGGTCTTTTCAGGTTAGCCCCACAAAATCCCCAAACCTCTCGTCACCTGCAGCTCTTAGCCTCTCCCTGACTCTGATATTCAATAGAGTCTGCTCTTTCCTTAAGAAAATAGTTTCCACAGGTCTTTCAGGTTTACTGTTGCTTGCCTTGCTTGTGCTTTATCACCAAAAAAGCTGTAATTTTGTAACAAGAGGCATCTCTTGTTATTTAATAAACTGTGAATATGTGATATGAGGCCTTATTTTAACAGGCATTCAATATGGGGAGGGGGTCTAGCTGAAAGAAATCACTAGCACAGACGAAAAGGCTCCTTTCATTGCTATCTGTCTTCACCAGGAGGAAAAGATAGCAAAGATTAGCAGTTGCAAAGCTTTGAGCTTCCAGCTCTGTGGGGTTCCTTGTATCTTCCCAGAACAACATAAAATAAGTTGCCTTGGGTCTGGAGATTGTCCAAATGCCTGCCCTTCTAGTAGCCACGCTTTGTCACCAGCAGGTGTTTCATGTCCCCCGCAGAGTGCAGCACTGTGAAGATGATGACCAGATTTGCCCGAATAAGGATGGTTTTACAGCTTCCTTCCATGCTCAATCAAGTGTTGATGCACCAACTAGTTCACCCAGCCACAGCACAAAGCCTGCAACCATCAGTAAGCCTTTTCAGTGGCTGGCCCTCAGTGTGAAATCCCCAGTGCAGGAGAGTTTCAGGCATCTTTGGAAAAGTCTTATATATAATTTTTGTAGTTGTGGGTACTGGGACTGAGAGCTTAACAGACCTTGCCTAGCAGAAAGGTCTCTGCACAGCGTAGTCAAGACTATTTATTCCCCATTGATAGCAAAGTGACAGAAATCTCAAGGACTGAGAGCTGTAATCTCATAGCCAAAATGAGTAGCAGGAACTGAGCATCTCTGAGGGAATATGGAGCTTCTCTTCAAGTGAATGTCACAGATAATTAACACCCCAAGAGAAACAACAATGTGGAGAGAACCACAGGGACAATGACAGCGAGGCTGTGCCAGATGGGAGGGAGGGTCTGTATGTGGCAGGCTTTCTGCAGGGGTTCCTCCTGGACTTGTGGGCCTTCTCTGCCCCTGTTGCCCCCACGCTGTGGGTAGCAGCACAGAAACAGTGGCTCCAGCTGCACCGAGGAGGAGCAGGGGGACAGTTTAAATGCTCAGAGGCAGTTTGAGCTGAGGCAGCCTGTATTTTTCATTTCAGACAAGCGTAGGCAAGGGAATTTCCCTTGCTGGAAGTCTAATTTTCCTTTTGATTCTTCAGCTTCCCTCACACATGAGGCACTGGTGGCAGCCGCTATGGGTGCTTTGCATTAGGCACCTACTAGGAGCTATAGGTAGAGGTTCCTCTTTCACAGTCTCTCTAGTCTGTGCATCCTCAGCCGTGATGTGAGTGGCTTCATCCATCAGCATCAATTTGGATTTTTCCACTTGAGCACATTAGGTAGTGAGGCTTGAATGTTGTTAGATTCCATGTCAGAGCAGTAGCTGAGATCAAGAGGTAGGTCTCCTTCATATAGGAAATTCTTATATTCTCCTCAGATCTGGTACATTTAGTCTTTCAAGGTAGCTTCTTAATAGAGTGAGGAAGGATTTTCCTTCCTATGTGTCCCTGTGTGTGAGCAGGTTCAAGAGAGCAGCACACAGAATATCGGAGACACCATTTGGACAAAAAGTGATGATAACAGGTCTGTGAGCTCTAACGAAAAGCAGAAGATGAGAAAAGTTGGTTTTCTCATGGGAAGGCAGGAGGACAGGAAGCAATCTAGTAATCTAGATCAATGTGAAAGACAGATGTATGATCTTCAGGCTGCTGAGATGATTTAAACACAGGCTTGAATGTAAGCCAAGGCTTCAATAGCCAACTTAGAACTAGCTGACAGAAAACGGAATATAATTGCAGAATAAAATATCTAGCCCTGGCAGATCACTGTAGACCCCATATTCATGGGTGCTTTGTGTAGCTACATAACACAGGTATACTAGTGTATCTCACATTCAAGTGAGTTTCTGTGTAGCATAGGTAATCCTGAAGGAATTTGGTCCGTTTGAGCTAGTCAGGTGTTAAAGGCAAAGATGTCAGTTTATGGTACGAGATTAGCAGATTAAATGACAGCTGTAATTACTGGGGACAATTGAGATAATCTCTGATAACTCATAAAAGATTAGTTGTATTTCTCAAACTGGGGCAGGGTAGATGGAGTCTGTGAAAAGATGTGATTATAGTAAGAGGAAACAAATTAAAACAAGGTCACAGAAATCAGATGAATTTTGTTACAAATTCTGTCAGTGTTGTGAAACCAAGAAGCCTGTTGGAAGCAATTATACCATGTCTTTCTGTACTTTGGTCTCTAGTTGCAGATGGCTGACTTGTCCGAGATCTTTGATTCAAATAGAAGTGGAAAGTGAAGCTTTGTTTGTAAAGCAGCACAGCAAATGAGGTTGGGACTGTCAAAGGCTGTGCCTATATCACACATTTTCTTCAAAATGGTCTGTATGCAACATCAGTTTCTTGCACAGATGAATACTCAGTCTGGTTCCAAGTTCATTTTGCATACTGAATAGGATATTGTATTGATGCAGCTTCCTGAAGAACTGGCACAAAGACAGAGCATCAGTACGTTGAGTCTGATCCCATATTTACCTTCATGGGTATAAATCAGAAGCTTCTTTTCACAGCTCAGTGGAAGCTACAGCAGCGTGAAAATGATGTGAGAGAAAAATTGGGTTTGTTCAGTGCATCACAGCCGTAAGCCCAGTGAAACAACTATTTTGAACCAATGAGTGAGGCAGTGAATCTCCTATGGCACTGTGGCTGGATATTTGTCTGAGAGTGTGGAGGGCAGGTGCAGTCCTTTTACCTTTTGCATATTGAATTCTTCCATTTAAAGGGATTGGGTTTGTTTATGTCTTTTTTCCTGGAGCGTGTTGTGCTCCTGGTAGAAGTGCATAGGCAGAAAACATTTTCCAACCAAGATTAGCTGCCCTCTTACCTTACTGGGAGAACACATTCTTGTAAACCCCTACAACCACTTGTTGATCTAGTTACTTTGTAAGTCAGTTCCCAAAACTCTAACAGGAGAAGATAAAAGACAGTTGAGCTCTTCAGTGTCGCTTACCTGCATCCCGATCACGGCGTAGATGAAGAACAACATCACTATTAAAAGAGCCACATAGGGGAGAGCCTAGAAAGGAAAAAAACAAAGAGAGAGAGAGCACTGTCTCCACCGAGCCCAGCACACTGGAGCCTGGTTCATGCTCCCGGCTTTGGGAAACTGGGCAGAGGCTGGCCCCAAACGTGGAGTCTGTAATTAGGCGAGGTGGCCACTAGATGCCTCTACAGGCCCACACTTGCTAGCCTTCCGAGCTCAGGGAGGTTCTGCCTCTGCTCCCAACTCCTGACAGTGGAAGCTCTGTTGCGTTCAGGTCTGTCCTGCCCTTCACGGACTGAGGAAAGCAATGGCAAAATCTGCTTATCGAGAGGAGAAAACTCTCATAACCAGTATTATTCTGGCACTAATGGCAATGTGATTTTTCTGGGTCCAGTCTGGTGAAATAAAAAACCCTCAACTGTTGCTGAGATCCAAATTCGAGGTTTCTGCTACAATGGCTGCTACAATCTTAAGTACCTAGAGCAGCATCAGCCTCATTCGCTGTTCAGTGTTAGGTGTCTCTGATGGTGTCTGCAAGGCACTAAGTGTCTGTGAGCAGCTGCTGAAGGGGAAATGCAGTGCCTTGATACGCAGAGCTGCCTCATAAGGAAGAGGCCAGTGCAATCAGCAAAGTGTTGAGTGCTATCGGCTTCCTCTGCCACTAGCAGGAATCAAGGGCACAGCTTGGGACCTCACAGGCTTTTGGGGAGGAATTTTACGCCTTGATGCTTTTGAAATATATAGTGCTTAGACCAGAGATTCCCTGACCTTACTTAAGAGGCAATGGGAAGACACAGGCTGAAAATTGATCTGTATTTTGAGTACCCCATTTTGCAGAGTATAAAAGGCCTGCAACATTATTATTTTGTAAAAGATAAGATTATTTAGTTAGTCAAGTTTAGGCTTAAATTCAGCAGAGTTAAATCCTACAAGAAGGATCAAGGGAAAATGTTCTGATTCTGACTGCTCTGGAGATTTGACTAGGATCCACAGAAATCACCTCAAAGAGATCTGATTATTAAAATGGCAAAAATGCCAACCTTTAAACGAGGTCTATAATTGTCATCCTGAGGCTCAGGGACAGATTCCTCTGTGTTTTGTGAGGTCAGACAAACTTGTATGGTTACCCTAAGATGTCAGTGGACATACTCCAGCTCAGATTTGGGGTCCAAACATTTTGTGATGATCTAGTAGGGATTTCATACACACAAGACCCAAGAAGAGCTCTTGGGATAGCATCCAGACAAGACCTGAGGTGCACAACCTTGTAAGATCTTCTGTCCTTCAAATGGGGATGGGAAAAATTCACTCTCCTGGCCACATGGACTTCCATTTTCTTTCCATGTTCCTCTGCTCAGCTTATTCCTCTTTACTGATGCACCTTCCTACTCATCTCTGCCCCTTATTCCCCACAGCTCCTTCAGCCTCCCACCCCCCGTATTTGACTCTTCTGTATCTGTCCTCCTCCGTCTCTGTCCTTCTCTGGCTTTACCATTTTGTCCTTGTGATTCCCACGGCCTTGCCTTGCCCTCAGCACCCCTCTCACTTCCTACTCCTCCCACTCACCAGCCTGGGCTCTGTTGCTGTCTCTGCTGGCGGAAACTGTGCTGAACATTTTCCCATCACACACTCTTCTGACCACTGCCCCAGCTTGTATGTAAGCACTGTGCACCATGCATGGGGCACACAGTAGTTGCAATGGGATCTGAACTCCAGCATAAGTTCATTGCTTCTTAGGCTGCCCCGTGTGAGCAGAAATGCTTCCTGGAAGCATTTGGGGACACAGAGAAGAGTCCATGCCAGACAAAATCTGCAGGGATCCCAGATTTTGACAGCGGGAGTGGCTGAGTTGAGAGCTCTGCACGGTTGCTATTCTTAGTGGCAAAAGGAGCCTCCCAGTAGCTGCAAGAGGAGGGGCTCTGAGCAGAGAATACTGTGTTATAAATGGCTAAAAGCTTTCAAGGGAAAAGGCATTTGTTTGCAGTGCTTTTTTATTATTTTTTTCCTCCTTGCTGTACATAATATCTCCCTTGATACTTTCTCTCATCACCCTACAACCCTACTTAAAAGTGGCTCTCCAACTGAAGAGGTCTCTAGGTCACTGGAGGGAAGAATTGGGCACTCCCTATCCCACCCATCTCATCTTCTCCAGCCAAGAGCTGTGGCAAACTGAGCTCAGGATAAGAGTGAGCTATTGCTAAAGAAGCTTGAGAGGCACAGGGCAAGGGGAGGAGAAGCAGGAACTGGAAAGTGTGACTCTGTCCCCTGTATCAGGCATGGCTGAGCTGTGCCAAGGGAATCTCATTCCTACGTATGCAGACAAAATGGTTCCCACTGGAGCTGCTCAAATAACAACCTGGAATTTAGCAACCATGTAAGCAATGGAAAAAGTGGCAAGGGGTACAGCAGTGTCAGAAAACTGCTATGCAATATTAGATCCTCTGTCAGTCAAGGAGTGTGCAAAATGATAGTCACTGGCTACCGAGACCACCAGACATTTGCACTGGAAAAGGTCCAGATTGATCCCTGGTGTACACATGTGCTGCTTCTGCTGACAGACAGAAGCCACAGTGATCCACAGCTCTGCAGGCTTTGGTCCCAGCCTCTGTTTCTAGGTGATGAAGTTTAAGTTTTAAAGCGTGGATCAGCTCCTTTCCCATTTGAGTCAATACAAATGTTATTGACCATTTAAAGCCTCAGTCTGAGGGATATGTGGTTGTTGTTTCAAGACTTGTGTGTTGTACGAGTTGCTCTTTCATGCTTTGCCCAGTGGTGTGTCCTGCATCTTTTCTCAGTTTAGATTGTCATTTGTATTTCTGTGCTGTCTTTCCCTGATGCATCCTCCCTGACACTGCCCCAGCTAACATCCAGATTGTGCTGCTCTAGTAAATCCAGGTCAAATACTTGTAAAATGCAGGAAAATGCTAAGCTTCATCTTTAACTAGCATTTTTCTACATGTGGCTAGATTAGGGCCTGGTTTAGAAGCATTTTTCTTCTAGCAAATAGCTATTTCTTGGTGTTTGCTTTCTCTGAAAGATGATGATTCTTATCCAGTCTGGTCTCCTTCACATTTCCCTATCTACTCTGGCACTTTACATACCACTGAAATGCAACCGGGCCCCAGGGCAAAAGCAACAGCAATTTAATAACTTGGCATTGTTACCAAAGCCAAAGAGAGGTATCCAAAAAGGTGAAATTCTTCCTGGATGAAAGCAGGGGGGCCACACATCTCTAATATTCACTGGAATTCCTCAAAACAGGATTTAAGGAAACCTTGAGACTCAGGCCTTACCCACAGCTGTGTATTTTGCTTAAAGAAACAGATATAAAATACAGCTAAAACTGAAAAAAAAAAAGAGGTGATTGAAAACAGGCAGTAATTGAGTTGAACTGAATTATCAAGGCTGTTCAGGAAGGTTTCAAGAAGTTACTCATGCTTTTAAAGATGAAAGTCATACCTAGGCAGTCATTTTTGCCTCCATTTACTAGATGGTCATTTGTGCCATGGTGTCACTGGTACATGCATCTCTGACTAGCAGCCATTGAGCTCAAGCACTTGGGTGAACCTCCCCCTCCCCTCTCAGAAGCCACCAAGGGGAAATAATGAGAAGTTAGGTCTTACTTAGAGATAAGTGAAGGAATACCTGGAAGGACTTGATGAAGGTCCAAAGCAGTGTCCGGATGCCCTCCCCTCGGCTCAGGAGCTTCACAAGACGCATCACGCGGAAGAGTCGGAAGAAGGTGATTGAGATGCGAGAGTTTTCCTCTGCGTTCTGGAAGCCATTGGCACAGAGGCAGGAGTTACAACAGCACGGGAGGAACAGGGGCCCTGGGCCACAGAGGACGCTATGTCGAGAGTTCACTGCACTGTTCCTTGTCCTGGTACTGCTCCCTGGGCTTGCAGTGCCCCAACATCCCAGTGACGAGCTGAGGCAGGTCAAGCCTGCCCTCTCTCCCATGATGCTGAGGCTATCCTTTGGGGGCTCTTGAGGCCATCAGCCTCACCCTTCAGCTTGCCTGGACTTTAGGGGATTAGGGGTCTGTTGTGCTATAAATCCCTCTGTTACACCTCCTCTTCACATTGGAAAAAAGATGTTCTCCTTTGACATTGTAATAGAGGAGAAAGCTGCTTTCGCTTCTGACCTGCCTCAGACATTTTACCTCAACAAACACCTCAGCCAGCAGTTCTGGTGAATCTGGTGTCAGGCATCAGCCCTGTGTTACTCACTCTGCCAGGAGACAGTAGCAGACACCAGGTTTGCTCTGGGATGTGAAATGAAACCCCGTGGGGGCATGGTGTGTGCTGGCCCCTGCCTAGCTGCTGGCCTCACGGGCACGGCTGGCAACCTCACTGTCCTTGTGCTGCTGTGGCCATGCTTCCAGGGGCTGGGCCATGGTCGCTTGCTCCCGCTGCTCTGCGCTCGGGCCTTTCACATTTCTCACGACCCCTTTGTATTTCCCACAGTCTGCATGCTGACTTTTGTTTTTTTCAAAAACATTTTATTTTGGCTTCACTGCTACTGTTCAAGTGTGCAGTATTTTAAAATAGTCTTTCTTCTGGCCCGTTCATTTCTCACAGCATCTGCTTTATCCCTAAGCATTTTCCCCTGGGCCTGTAACCAGCTCTGACGTTCCTCAGCCTTCACTTGTGTGAAGGCAACATCCGTCTGAGTGCTGCCCTGGCAGCAGACTCACCTGGGCCTCAGTGGAGGAGGGGAGCAGAGGCACAGAAAATGTCACATTTCCCAGTTCATTAACTCCCTAAAATACTGTGTGAAGCCTGTGGAGCTGGTAGTTTCCACTAGCAGCACTGTGGGAATGTGACCTCCTGTCACAGGGGAAGATAACACTGTCACCCTGCCACTTGACCTGTCATGGAGCAAAGAATTGCACAGAAACCCCCTCTCTGTACCCACCCAGGCTGCAAAGACAGCAGTTTGAGTCTGAACACCACCAAAAGAGCAACATTTAGGAGGAAGAAACAGTGCAGATCACCCCGCTGTTAACTACTCACCACTGTGTAAACCAAGAGAGAACAGACCCTTTAGATTTCCTGTCACTGGGCATTGAAAACAGCAGCTTTTTTTCCTGACTGCTCCTGATACAAAACAAGATGCGGGAACCACCCAGAGGCACGTTTCAGGGGTTAAATGTCTAGATGAGGATGCATACCTGTGTGCTGTGAGTGCCCCTGTTTCCAATCCAGGATGAGCAGAATTGTGCTCAGCTCTGTCTGCTGCCAGCTGGGCTGTGCCCTAGGTCCTGCTAGGGAGCTGTTGGGGCACAGAGGGGCCATGGTTGCTTGCTAGTGTGTGTGAACCCCACTCACAGAGAAAGTACAGCACTGTGTGCAATAGGTCAGGATTGCACCCCAGCTGCAGTTTGTCTATCTGTGGTGAATCACTGGTGGGTATTTTGGGTAGCTTCCTCTAGTCTGCAGCAAAGGCTGACACTTGCTGCCTGTACAGCAACCAAGTGAAAAAGATGAGGGGAACAGGCTGTACCAAGGAAAAGCCCAACATCTCCCATCATTCTTATTTTCTGACTTGGACAACAGGCTGGGGGCTTCTGTAAATCAGAGGGAATTACTCTGAGGTGAAGCATGGAACATGGTCTCCAAGAAATCAAATACTGTGATAGTCAATACTTTCAGCACTACTGTCCCAGAGGGTTAACTGTAAGCTCACACACCTCTCCCAATCCTACACAAGTCCTATGGCCTCCCTTCCAGTTTCTTGAAGAAGTTAAACTCCAATACCATCTTAATGAGATCTGAGGTCCAAATTTGTAAGTTTTGTGAACAACAGTACTGCTGCAGTTGCCATCAAAAAAACCCATCAAAAAGGGTTCTTATTCTACCTGCTGTTGCCCTTGTCACTTGGCACTTTGGAGGACAGCAAGTTAGGACACGGGTCTGGGCAGAGGTTTTAGCATTCCTTTTTCTTTCCTTGTTGAGAGGAGGCAGCTGCTGTAGACAGAAAATTATCCTTGTCCTCCTAGGGCCCTGGAGCTGGCAAAGTCTAAGCAGCAGATAAAATAGAACAAATTCTTCCCTGATGCAAATCTGCAATTTACTGGCATCAAACCACTTAGCCAAAAACACTGTGATGCCTCAGGAGATTACAGGCATTTAAAAACTAGGTGGCTACAGATTAGCTGGTGCTTGAGTAGCCTTGCTTGCTTTCTTCTGGCTTTCATCCAGCCTTTTGAAGGCATATCCTTACCAGAGGAGGGAGGTTCTGCAAAGTGGCAATCAAGAGACTGGAGTTACTGCAGCTCTGCTGGGGTGGTGTGGGAACTGCCTTGTATACCAAGGCAGCAGAATTTTTCTGCACCATTGCACAATTTACTCTGTTTTTGTGCATAGTACAAACACAAATCACCTCACTGAAGAGGAACTTTGGAGTCTCAATCCTTTCTAGTCTGGAGGCTTGGACGTGAAGTCACATTGCAAACTCGTTCAGTGCCACATTCATAGTCACATAGTTTGTTGCTAAATGAGAAATCTTACCAGGTCTAGTTCTCTCTTGGTGATTCATTAGAAGGCAGAACGACAGTTAACTTGACCAAAGGAAAGCTCAGGATGCACAAGAAATACACATGTGCAGCATAGTCACAGCTCATGTGAACACCAAACTCACACCAATACACGACATGGCAGCTTCATGCACAAATAACTAGGCTGGGCTTGGAGAGAGAACTTGTGATCACGGAGAAGAGAATAAAGGAGTGTGTTAGAAAGAGTGTCACAGAAGCTGGGAGGGTGGTCTGTATTTTTGGTCTTACCATAGAGGAAGAGCATTGGGTATGTTCAGCTGGCTTTAAAGAAAGGCAGACAGAAATAAGCTGTAATAAGTCTCCAATCAAGAGCCCTAGTAAACTAGGTCTTGGCTAACATAGGAGCAACAAAATGGCAGAAGAGGGCAAAAGGGAGTTTGAAAGAAATGCACAAGAGGCTGAGCTTACTCCCTAGGGCTCCCAGTATCAAAGCTGGTCATGGCAGAAGTAAGTATGACTCCCACTGAATTTATTAATGTAAACTGTATCCACTACCACCACATATGAATTTTACCCAGTGTCTCCTGAGTGCTAGACATCCTGGCATCCAGGCAGTGGAGGTGCTAATATTGTTAAAATATTTCTTGCATCACTAAAGTTCAATACAGGGGCTGATATAGCCCCCCAACTCAAATCCAGGCCATGTCTGTACAGGGGTCAGCTACAGCTTCTAGTGCATCCATCTGATTTGTAAACACATAATAGTAACCCTATTGCTAAAGCAACACCTTGTACTTACATATCCCCATTCTCTTGCAGGTAATTCAGAGTGATAACATTGCCATTCCTAAGACAATGAGTTGGGATAGTCTAGCCAGCTCTTGGCAACCCTACAACATCCACTGCCAGCTGTGGAAAATGGGTTGGTAAAATTGGCTAGCTTGCTGTACCTACACTCACCTCATAGCAAAGCTCCAGGGACCCAATGAATGTGTCCCTGGAGGCCAAGCTGAGCTGAACTGAGCCCTGGTTATTCCTGGAAGAGTCTAGTTACTGCAAATACTCTGCCTGTCATTCCTTGTTTAACTTCTGGGGCCATTTCCAGTATTGAGAGCAATTCTAAAAAACCACCCAAGGCTGCAGATACCCTTAGAGGTAAGAAGCAGAACTGAAAATTAAATAAAACTAGCTGTTTTGGGAGTCCTTTGGTTTAATAATAACATAATCCTTCAGGCCTAACCTCTACTATATGCCCCATATGCCAAACCTGTCTATCATTACTTTCTGTGACTACATTAGTAAAGCTCAAACTGTTGTATTTCTTCATCTGCCAAAGGCAGAATTCATCTCTAGTGCCATGGAGGAGTCCTGCAGTGTGCTCCTGCTCTCCAAGGACACTGCAGTAACCATTACTATATTGCCTGAATAAAAACTGTAGTTTGGATGCACAGTTTATTTGGTGTTATAGGCAAATGAAAACAACTAAAAACCAAGAGTATGTCTAACCATGTGATAGTCTTTTGGATTAACTCATTGGTTTGGTAGTGTCAGCTTTCATTGCTTTTATCCTCTTCTTTCACATGTTTGCTCTTGTGTTTTCTTTTTAGATCACACACAGGTAAAAGCTGTCAAATAAAGAAGCCGTGCCCACTGAGACATTTCTAACAGATCAGGCATAGATTTTGATTTTCTGTTGTTGGGCAAACATCTCCTTTCCAGCAAGGAGTTTCTCTGTCCCATCTCCCTTCCCCTTTCTAGTTCTGCAAATAATTTCTTTCAAGAGAAGGACCCTTATTGTACTACTTGCTGCCTTCCTGTTGGAAGATACAAAGCCCCTTCAAACTAACCGAAGGAAGTCCAAAACTTTTCAGCACCTTTCAGTATTGTCCATCTTTCTTGACGTACAGTGTTGGTGCATCTGCCTAGCTGAAGAAGCCTTGTAAGTTATTGTGGAATATTATACCTTGTTGATAGTGTTATTATTTCATTAAAAACTAGAGATCATAGTAATGTAACTGAGCAAAAAAAAAAAAAAGAGAAAAATCTGTATGAAAGGATATGACCACATCTGTTGGTATGGGATGCTCAACTAGGAGGATTTGTCCTCACATTGAAAAACTAGAAACCAAAGATTCTGAATATTTTTGGCACTGCTAAGAAAGTGAAGTAGAGATTGACTTATTCTTGTATTATTGCCTGAGGTAACTGGTGTGTGTTTTAAGATGGGGTCAAATATGTAGTGAATTAAATCATTACCTACAGGAAAAGCTGTAAAGCAGCACGGGAATGTTTTCATTAATGCTGGCAGGTAGTATTTGTACAAAGTAGTAGCACTGTGAGCTGAGGTCCCTGACACACTTGTGCAGAGAGTATCTTGTGCATGAGTACATGAGGGAGAAATCAATCCCCAGCTGTGGGTTGATGAACACATTTTCTGATATCCACAGAGGTTTCAGAGAGGAGCCAAACCCTATAATTTTCCACACATGCCAAGAAGTCACCATATAGACCTAAGCACAGGTATCTGAGAACCCATTACTATGACTTTCATGCGTGGCCATTCCTAACTATAAAGCTGAGAGGACTATTTCTAGATTTTCTGAGAAATTTCAACCTTGCAAGTGATGTGGCTATGTCAAATTTAGGAGAAGGAGGGGCACCTGGCACCTGAGAATGTAGCAGTCACATTAGTTCACAGGGATGGAGGCATGGTGATAGGTACTTGGAATTAAAACCAGTGTCTAACACCCACATGAAGTGGCCAGGATTCAAATTCTTCAAATTTCAGAACAATGTACAAAAGCAATTCCTCATCTTTTAACTGTGATTGAAAGAGCTTTTGGAGAATGATAGAATAATAGAACTATTTCAGCTGGAAGA